>JAECUM010001591.1:0-120644 GCA_016617855.1 Megalonaias nervosa | reverse complement strand
TATATATATATATATATATGTGGGTGGGTGGGTGGGTGGGTGTGTGGGTGGGTGTGCATAAATCTCTCTCTCTCTCTCTCTCTCTCTCTCTCTCTCAATGTGATTATAAGATTTGAATACAATTAGAGATTTTTATAAATATAAATAAATGACTTTGATTTCTTAAGTCTCGAGTTCGATTCTAAGCACCGTCAAGTTTACTGATGTGTAACATGCTTTCAAAAGTACGGGTAGTTGTAATTCATTAAATCAGCACATTCAAGAATTCATGTTTGCAACTTGAACAAGTTTTGTCTCTAACTATGCACAGTGATCCGTGTTCCAGTTCATTAAAATACTGTGTCAGCTTTCTGCGTCTGAAAATAAAAGAATCTGTCTGGGCAATTGTATGTTTTGTTTTTTTTTTGAAGATCCACAAAATACGCAATTCACAAGATCCTATGATGTCGTCTTTTCACTGAGAATATTGACGACAAAATAATGCAAATTCTATTTTCAACCTTGACTTTCGACATTGCAGCAGAAATTCTACTAATGATATTTGGATTCTTTGAAACATGTATTTGTGTGAATTCTTTGTTATATAATTTTATATATGATGACAACACATGCGTTTTTATTCACATTCAGGTATTTATTCACTATTTTAAAACATATATTACAAATAGGAAATAGATATATATGTCAGAGAGACGATGTTATGTTTTTTTTTTTTTAAATGGGAAGGGGTGTTGTTTTCTTGCATTTGCAGTCAAGAGTAATGGTTCTTCTTAGTAAGGGTATTTTAATAGAATCGTCGAACCTATTGACATCAACCATTATAAGCCACATTCAAGATAATCTTCCTAAATAACTGTTCTTTTAATGTCGCTACTCACCCCGCTCCAAAAAAGGAAAACAAAACTTATGAAAAGAGGATCTCGCTCTTCAAGCAAAACGTGAGCGTATTTGGTAAACTGAATAGTACATGCATAAGTTTCGATATACCGAACTTCTAATAGCCTTCATTTTACCAACAGGGGTTCCTTATCTTCGTGACCTCTGAAGAAATAACTTTTCAATTTCCCTAGTTTTGCTTTAGAAGTTTAATTTAATCATGGTGAGCCACTCTAGTATATTTGCTATGCGTATGGATGTAGGATGCTTAAAGTAATAAAATGGGCCTCAAGTTCTATCAATCATGTTTTAGTTTATCGCCTTTTGGAAGGTAAGTTACAACATTTTCATGATAGCTGCGCATAATTTTATGAACACTTTACTGAACTGGCGTAGCTTTGACCAATATCTCTCCAAAGGAACATTAAAAGTCTGAATGAATTGTAAACCAGTCTGATTCCGGGATATTTTTTTTATTTTTTTTTTTATTTTTTTTTAGCTTAGATGTACCTTAGACAACAGCTGCTTGAGTTAAATTTATTGGATAATGCAGATATCCTTTCAATGCTTGGCCATATTTTGGAATATCACTATAATTGATGAAATATTCAAGATCAGCTGGATCTAGTCAATTATAAGAATATAGATTCTAATAAAATTATTGTTTCTTGCTAAATGCATGTTTGATTGCCGGTGTATGTTCTATCAGACTGTAATAAAATTGGAATCATTTACTAGTGTGGTTCCATTTTCCAAATTAAAGAAATACTTCAAGACTCGTTCTCAATCTTCAATCTTTTTCGGTCGTAATGTTTCTATCCCACCTTCCTGTCTTCTTCTAATTTTCATCAACTGATTTTTTGCTCCCTAACAAATATATATCATTGATTAGTTTATTCATTTGTTGAAAATAATCAATGTCATTAATAAACTCTGTTTGTTTCTGTATGATGAGCAAGGGACGATTTTCCCCTTACTTTCTAACATTATCATTTTTAAGAAAAGTTGGTCATTTATAGCAAAAGCTGTCTCAGAAACTGGAATTCGCTCACTAATAGCTTCCTTGTTATAACAAATACATTGCCTTTTGCAGTCGTGCTCCCAACCATTATACGGAGAAACGTAGCCTGAAATCTTAATAATAAGCTATTGAATTTCAACAAAGTTTTGTGTTTATCCGCTTTTGTCAAAAGTCATTTTTATAAGACCATTGTCGGTTCTCTAGCCAGGATCAATGACAGTGTATTCCTCAGTTGAACGATATTTTCGAATAAAAGAGAAACGACTAACCAGACATGCCGAATTTACTTTTTACCTTTCGCCCTGTGTATCCCTCTGTACCGAACTTTCTCTTGCCAAATGTAATTCAAATTATGCACAGTACGCATATCAAGAACCATCCCTATTACCGTAGGATTGTTGAACATGAAAGAAGGACATGTATCAAATTCTATATCCAGGACTAAATTCAAAATACCTTCAATAATCATAAATTTATTGTTGTCTAATCATTATTGATTTCTGAGTAAAACGTAAATTATTGCATCGTATCTATTGATATGAGCAAATCTTAAGTTTTGGGATACTATTTATATAATTTTATTTTAGTACTTGTACTGTCTCTCTTTGTTATATGTACGGCAAACTGACAAAAGTATTTAGTCAAATAGCCACCTCTCTTGTTCTAGGTAAAGAGAGAATGAAAAGTACATTCTTTGTTCAAATTTAATTTTGCGTAGTTGCTCCATTTCTAATGATATATTATCTAATTCTCTTGATGTGCTAATTGGTATTAATGCTTTAATGTTACAAACATGTGACAACTGACATACGTTTCGCTGTATAAAATAAAGGAGTAAACCTTCCAACTGCAGCAGAAACACAGGTGACAGATTTAAGATTGATTTGTTTATTTGTTTCATTGGGGGGGGGGTGTGAGGGGGATAGTTTCACTACAAGAGTTTAAATGTTCTGGTACAAAACGGATATAGAAAGAAGAATAAATAAGGTATAGTGGATAACATTAGTGAAAATAAGATGAATGAAAAGAAAAAAAAATTAAAGCAAAATATCAAATGAAAACATTATATAAAAGTATAATGACAGAAAATAGGAAAGAAAAGAAAACAAGATACCGGAGCGGAAACAGGCTGACAGAAGGTTGAATGTTGCAAGGTGCCAAAAAAGCAACAGTTAACGGCATGGTCCTAAAAAATTTCAAATGTTGTCGAAGGTCGTATGATACTAGGAAAGAAAAATAAGAAAAGCAAAAGAGTAAACAAGCCAACAAATGCATTGAACAGTCAATGTTTGAAGATCCGAAATTCGAGACCCTAAGTATTCTAAACCTGAAAAAACAAACAAGATGCAAACAACAGACGAAATACATGCTAACACAAAATAATGAATCAGTATGATTTTAATCCATTACATTGAGTACAATAAATAAGTCCACTTAATAATCATGTACATCGTCTATTAGACGAACCTTCGTAATTACTAAGCCTGGAGACAGAGACCTATAATAGAGGATTTACGACTCAGTGACGTCACATACATTACCATAGTCTAAACTATTGTTTGTTTGATTCATTTATCAAGCTATACATGAAGTGAAGCAGCTATTGAATACAATAATATACAAATCAAGCATCGATTCATTCATAATATATGGCAAACAGAACATGTTCACGAAATATACAATGACTATATTATAACAATTCTTCAATCAGATTAAGCAGACAGTAATTTACAAGTAATATAAACATTTTATTAAGATATTTTATTAACAGTTTGACAACAAACATTCAACACATAATTTTCGAAACATTACGATCTTGACTTCAGTTATATTTTAGGAACCTTCTTGAGCATTTACTTAACTTTAGATGCTTTGCAAAAGTAGGCCTAGATGGAATGGAAATTCTCCAAGTTGTATTAACTTGCAGGGGTTGGGGTTTGGCCTTAAGTCTTTCGACTTTTAGATGCATTCGTTTACACAAAGAAAAGGAGCTAGATCCCTCTTTCATAAAAAGCTCAATAATAAGTAACACCTTCGCTGGCAAATTTACATCTGTGTTTTAAAACAAGCTAGTTCTGTTGTGGCAGAACATTTCAATACTGGTCATGCACTCGACTTCATATAAATTTTACAGAAAGGCAAACTTTACAGCTGAGTACGTGTTAAAGTTGAGAAAGTTATATGAAGGTCTCAGCCCCGAGACCTACGCGTGCCGATGACTTGGCTTGTTATTCATTTGCTAACGTTGGGTAAGCAGCGCCCTCTGCCTCGTCACAAAGAGATAAAACATGTAAACTTTTCACTCGATCTATGCAAGTTGTACTGATGATTGATACTTTCTAATGTAACCGACACTGGGTACTAAATGCGTCTGGTTCCCTAATAACAAAATTCAAGAATCAGAACTTAGCTCCGTATCCTGGAACTAGCCATGCTACTTCCATTACTATTACAACATATATTATTATCTACCTATCTACCCCGACCTAACGCAAAAGAAGTAAATATAGAAAATTGGCGATTAAACCAATATCACTCTCACCCCAGCACCCATTTTAGTTTACACATAGCGAATTTAATTGTCGTATAAATAAATTCATTTAAATAGATTGTATACAGTTGTATTTTGTAGCTTTCAGCTCCAGGTTAGCTTTTGTGTGAAGTTGTAGAATTCTTCATTGTCAATCGTATATTTCTCCATCTAGGTTTGAATAATTAGGCTGAGCCTGATCAACTTTACCCACTTTCTTTTGTCTGGCATCAAGGATCTCTGTATCATTTTTATCAGCCTTAAAAGCTTATCTTATGTAAATCTGACATGTTCATAATGATATCTACGTTTTCTTGAGTATATTTACGGATGTATTTAACGAATGAAGAGGAAATACTGTATTGTCATGAGTGTTTTAATTTCACTCGTAGGATACGCCATGTATTTACTCAACAACGTACATTTTAGTTTCATTACATATTTTAAAGGCAAAAGCCGTTGATTTTTGGATGGATTTTCTCCTTTTCTGGCCCAATGCGATTAGCGGATGCATTACTACATTGATAATAATGATCTAAATTTACAGTAAGTTTGGGATATCGATATTTAACAAACTTTGCTTTTACTTATCTTGCTTCAGAGATTGTATATTTAGTAAATATAATGACAGCACAGGTACAGAAATGAAAATGTTTAGTTTGTTAACACATTTCACGCGCGGATTGATACTCGTGGGGTGGGGTAACTTGAACCAAAACAGAATGGTTGTATCTGACCGACTCCAGACAACAATGATTGTGAGTATATGTCTATGTAAATTCTTGCATGGCTTTCGTAACATTGCAGGCTAACTCGGCATATAATTTTCGATTTAAATTTAGTTTCTGTTTGGATCAACACTGATCAGTGAGTGATTTATCCATCTTTTGTGATGCGAATGATAACTGCTACTTAAACAGTGCACTACTATATTTAATCACGAGTCTTGTTTCTCACAAATGTGTACCGTTTGTTGTTGGCATGTGTACAATACTATATGGGTGACACAGATCAACAGGTGATGTAAGTTCAGTCACTGACAGTTTCCATGATTCATGTAGAAAATTAATTATAAAAAAGTTAGTACCTGAAGTCTACTTTTGTTGTTTGGAATTCTCTTTTAGGCATTTATTGATGGTACCGCATTGATTACATAAATGTACTCAAGAGGGCTAGAACTGACACATTTTAATATATGTTCATTCTCAGGTGGATGGAGAGAGAGAAGGAACAGAACAAGAAGAAAAATGACATACGCATAAGATATGGAAATATGGGTCTGAATAACACACATAGGGCAGATATACTTCCTAGAAACGAAAGTAGTTCCAAAAGTGAAATTGACACTGTGACGATAAAAGTTATATCGCCATTGTAGCGATATCGCTTTTTCCCACTGATACATTTAAATGTCTCACAAGGAAATATATAATACAAATGTTTTCATCAGTATAATACAAATAAGGAGTGGTGTTCCAGATTTAAACATAATTTGTAGTGTTCCAAGTAGTGTTCACAACAATTCATACCTTACACTTCAACCAAAATGTCTCTGCGCAAGACTCAAAATCAATTTGGAAAACACCCTCATGTTAAAATGTTAACACATACGTTCAGATATACTGGTTACCCTGTCTGTTTCTCTGAACACACCAGTGTTTTCAGCCCTTGCCGAAAACGCGGATCAAGAATGCCGTAAAGGATCGGATTGATGGCGCTATTGATGAAGTAGAGACGGAGGAAGAAGAAGAAGAATACTTTCCGAGTATTTGATAAGTTCTGGAGGAACTCTCCCCCTTCTGCTACAAAGGAAATTAGTATTGTATATGTGACCGTCGTTACTACAAACACCGAGGTAAGGATCAACATAATGATTGTCTTTTTCCGCACACGACTCTGAAAACTGTTATTCTTCCTTTTTGAAAATTTTTTGCGCTTGCCATTTCCTAAAGTGGATATGACCGATTTAGTGGCGGCCTTCTGGACACCAGCAGCATTTTCACCTGGCATATTATTTGTATCGCACGATAATATTTGAACGTTGACGTCACTAATCCCGCAAACATGATTCGTTTGTACCTGTACAACATCATCTTCAAACTGTGAAAGACATTTCGCAGAGAGGTTGTTGCTTTCTATTTCCTGTGTCTCCGTGTTTGAAGTCTGATGATCATCTTTATACTTTATTTCAGGAACGATGATTCTGTTGGAGAAGAACTCCCTAATGTCCAAGAACTCATTGAAACTTTGAACGAAAACATTCTCAGATATTGTGCATATTGAATGTATTTCCACATAAGGTTGTTTATCTGCAGCAGTACTTTCCTCATTCACTCTTTGTAACGAGTTAGATTGGCGTCGTACACAGTCAATTGACTCGTTTGTTACTTTCTCGTGGTTAGGGTTACTCACATTTACGTGTTGTACGTTCTCTAGGTTGCAGAAAACCGTTCTTACTACCATAATGTTCAAAGTTGCAGCAGCCAGCATTAGGACACCGACGGGAATGGAATACGTAATTATAATGTAAATTGCTGGATATAAAGTATGTTCATACTCATCGCTCTTCTCACATGTTGACACTGCAATGTTGAATCCTTTGTAACGCACTGTGTATGTTTGTTTTCCCCACAAAAAGGCAACAGGTAAAGCGGCGAGACTAGAGATTACAATGGTACAGAAACCCAGCTTGCGCGCTAATGATGATGGAATCTGACGTCCAAGGGGTCGACATACCTTTCTGTAACGATCCAAAGCCATCAGGAATATAATTTGCCCTGACCCCCATACTGTCAGGACATTGAAGTAGGATTTAATCTTGCATATCCACTCGAGCTTCATAGTGTACCAGTTGAGCTGTACATACATCTCGCCAGGGAGTGCTGTCAGGCAACTCGTCAGGTCTACCATAGCTAGAAACAAGACAAAGTAACGGAAATTACACATGGAGTACTTTCTGGAGTAGATATATAAGATAAGTATATTTCCCACCAGACCGACACTCGCTTCAACTGCTATGAAAATTGTCATCGGCAGCAGGACAGAAATCAGTTGTGCGTCCAGGTCCTCAGCATTGATGAGACTATCATCCACAGTAATGTTGCCTACCACTGGTACTGTATTAGAATTTACCAACCTCATTTGAACTGTTGTGACGTCAGTATTAATGCTTTCGCCATTACTCCCGATCGACAACTCCTCCATTGTGACTGCTACGAAGCTTATATTCGTCAAATTTAAACACAATTTCAGTTCATTGAATCTCGCAAGGATTCCATATAAACTATCTCATGTAATTAAAACTGTCTTCCGTCTGAGACTGCCCTAATTGCAACAGATATCATCGTTAAACTTCGATCAAATGGAATTTATATGACCGTTTCCCTTAAATGGAGCAATTTGAACTAAATGGAAAAAAATATCCAAGATTTTTAGGTTGCCAGCTTCTCGCCACATAAGCCGGAACAAAATTTTACGGAGTTATTAATGTTATATTTACCTGTAAACTTTCCCGTCCAATTTCGTGAACACGGATCTCTGATGGTACATCAGAGGTGAAATAATCGTCCTGAAAGATTTGCATCAAGAAATGACCAAGTTCACTCAAATCGTTCAGCCTGAATTCTGACCGCTACAGCTTCGTTTGTTCCATATATCTGACAGGATCGAACATAAGAATATTTTTGAAGTTCATTGTCCTGAACAAAATTACCTCCGTGCAATATGTGTACACTATTCTATAAATTAATGATTACACACGAAGACAAGCACTTAATAAAAGCGAATCATATACGGTCTAATTTCAAATTTACCTGGGGAGAAACAATAGAAATATTATCAGCAACATATTGGATTTGCAAGATAAAGACTTTGCTATCATATTGCATGTGGCTCTTTGTAAATCATGTTTAGATTCCCTACCTTCTTCAAAATACACTATTAATTGACAGAGATATTTGACTGTGAAAGTTACTTTTTCTTACTTGTTGAATATTTGCGTTGTAAAGTCTTCAAGTGTATTGTAAACATCATATCCAAAGAATAATGTCTAGCGCAAATTTTTATTCCAAGTTTCGTGATAGTGAATGTTAAATAATTGTCTATTTTCCAGGTACCAGAAGTGGAAACAAAAATACAAAACGAAGATCCGCTCGGCACGATGATGCTTTTCTAAATAACTTGCATATCGCTTTTGCTAATGGTTAATGAGTCAAATAAAAGGAACGATTTCTATTGGTGTACAGCGTCACTGTAAACTTGTATAATGTAATTCCTAGATTAGCTATTGGCATTTAATATATCCAACCATCGGTTGTTTTGGCTTCATTACTCTTGTGTCATATCACGGAGACATAGTACGCCAATTATAAATCCGCTATCAATTCAAAAATATGGTATTGAATCTGGGTTATTTGCCAGATAAACCTTTGTACCGTATATCAGTAGTTTCTTTCCATCTACCAGAAGTAACATCCTTTCGATGTGAACAATAATTACACCAAGTTCGTTGTTATAACGGATGGATATCAGAAGAAATAAAATTACCAGGAAACAGAAAATGTTGGAGTAAAATAAGGAGTATCTATGAAGTGAAGGGTAAAGTTGATACATTGTCATATGCGACCTGGCACGATTGTTTTTAACAAGGTATACCTTAGCGATGAAAAAATATATTCAGAGGATCCGTGGTCTCAGCTATATTCTACTATTTTTAACTTTGGGAAAATTGTGAAAAATATGTTTATGTATGTAAGTACGTGCATACATCCTTAGTTACATAAATACAACATCAATTTATTTTTGACAATAAGAAGTTCAATGGCTGCATATACACTATCTTCATATTTATCCATTCATTCAACCACTGTAGTACTACCTAACGTGAAGAGGGGAACATTTTACGTTTTCGACATGACTTCTCGTGCGATTTTACTCTCCTGTCTGCTTATATAATGTTTTGTATTGCCCTCTGCAATGAATATAGTCTGGCAATATAGTTCACCATGTAATTTTGGTCATGTTTGTCAATCCATCCGCTCGTTAGACAAGCACAAAATAATGTTTCCAACTGTTTTCGTTTTTGTTTTTTTTCTCTTTCTGTTTGTTGTTTTTATCAGCCGTTTGCTTTTTTTGTTTTATTTTGTTTGGCTTGGTTTGGAGGTTTTGGCGGTGATTTGATGACAGCTGTTGACCTAACGATTTAAAGAGCTATTTCCGAACTTTGATAGGCAATGGCCATACAGTGCTATGTTGGCCCATACATTAGTCAAACATTTATTCTTGTTACACACAAGGCACTGATGGGCAAGGGCCATACAATCCATGTTTGCTCTTACAATCGTGAAACATTTATTCGTGTTATTCAACACTATAAAGGGATGAAATGAATGTCTAGTAACACACTTCATGGTCTGAATTTGTAGAGTTATTATATTCCAAAATTTATAACGGGGCTAAACAAGCTCTTTCACAATAGAAACCCCCAACCCCCCCATCTTACATACACAAAACCAACACTTAACACAAAAGTTCTGGACTCCTAGATGCCAGAATCTCTACAATTTAAAATTATGTAAAAATAATAGACAAGATGGTTCTTGTGTCTATCACCTAGCGAACCAGTATGTTTTGATTTAATTCTGAGTTGTGAACAAAGGACCGACACACAGCTTGGTGAGAGATCAACGCCATCTACAGGATTTTGTAAAGAAAAATTATCGAGGCAACGTTATGAAAGGAGGTACTGATGGAACAATGTTACGGTAATTATGTATCGGGGTCCTGATATTACTACTACTACTACTACTACTACTACTAATAATAATAATAATAAAAAGATGAACCTGTCATTACTTGAATGTCCATTCGAGTTGTATTGCTTGTGGACTTTCGAGTTAATTAAGTTGCGAATGTAGCTTTTGTGATTATTCATTCCCTTTCTGAAATCAATGGTTTTACCAACATATTAAATGGCACAGATATTGCATATCAGAAGATAGACTGTATTACTGGCTGGACATCCGAACTTCTAATGTATCATGTAGGTAACTGCCCTTGAGACTTTCAGACGATTTAATATGGTGCCAATGCTTGTTTAAGGTTTAGGGCATCGGGGTTGAACGTTAGTTTGAAGGGTAAACGCTGGCTGGTTTCATTAGTTTTATATTTGTAGTATATTTCATATATTTCAAGTTCTTTAGCAAGGATTCTCAGCAGACTTATCGATGTCGTAGTATTTAGTTACGGTTTCTAAGCCACTTTAAATATTCGCAGATGAAACGAAAACTCACATCAAATGCAACTGGACCGTGTTTAAGTCATTATGATTCAAAGATTGGTTTATATGCTATATTTACAAAGTGTGCTAATTTATTTCAGAGGTGACTGGATTAGATATAATACTTGCCGGGTCTTATTTATAATGACTTCTAAAAATAACAGCGATCCAACATGATTTTTAAGGCATTTATTGCGAAATCTAATATAGAGTTTCTAAAGAATAGCTTTAATAACAACGCTAATACATATATAACTTTGCTGTATATATATATATATATATATATATATATATATATATACAAAATTAAATTAAATCCCAAATAATCTTAGAAATACTAACGCAAAAGTCCTAATATTTAAAGTTTCGAATAAACTTGAGCGATGTTCCAAAATAAATAGTCCAACATTGGAAGTGTTGATGTGCCTGGGGTGGTCTCTGTCACAGTGATGCGCCAACAGTCATTTTTTGAATAAAAAAATATATCTTTATTTAAATTTTACTATAAAATCCACGTCTCTATTTACAAGAATATTATTTTGCAGCAATTTGTATTTCCAGAGAAGAATAGAATGAATTAAATAATTTGAATAAGAAAATTCCAGTGCAAGTGAAATGCTGGACACAACAATAATACAACAGGATTCTGCTCAGATCCACTAACAAGATTATATAGTCCTCTACCTGACAATTAACATTTTTAAAACTATTACCTTTTGGAAAATTTTGTTCTGCATGGTTCTAAATGTTTACAAGATAAAATCTTAGTTATAATTAAAAGTTCTGTTTCTAAAGTTATAAAATAAAATGTAGTAAACAACAGGTAGACCTGGCATTATATGGGGAATTTACACAATTTGGGACTCACATTGAAATAAACATGTTGTTTAAAATCCCCAAGTCAATGATTCGGGTCAGGTAGAAATGAATTTGATTGTGGACAGGGTCATGTCCAAATATACAATTATCTATAACATATAGTGACTAAAATAAATTAGCAAACAATGCAAATTGAACATACATAACAATGGATGTAGGTATATATATATATATATATATATATATATATATATATATATATATATATATATATATATATATATATATATATATACGTGTGTGTGTGTAAAGGAAGGAGCGAATGAATGAGATTATGCAGTCATTGAAGTCGTTAACGATACCATTATGAAGCCTTTCATCGAATGGAAAATCTGTACATTAAAGTTCTGTAATTACCATTTGAATAGGACGGCTAAAGATAAGCAAGAATACTACTGTACAAAAAACTAATAACTAAATATCAATTTTCTACCAGTGTAGAGAGCCTGCACGACGGTTTAATGGGTACTAGCTAATGCAAGGCTTGTACTCTGCGTTGAATGTGTGTGATTGTTCTGAAAAACCTCATTGCTCATAGGTACATAGGACTATGATATGGCCAAATAATCTAAAGTGAAAACAATAGAAAGAAAAAGAGCATCTGTGCAAACATCAAAGAAGGATAACGTTATTGCCAGTATTGACTAATTACTATTTTGTGCGTTAGAGAACAAAAGGATACCGTTATTATCAATATTGACTAATGAATATTCTGTGCTTTATAATTCAGAAGGATAACGTTATTACCAATGTTGACTAATTAATATTCTGTACTTTAGAGAACGGAATTAAGATACCTAAGAACCATCTTACAAATACCAAACTGCGATGTCTTCATCATTGACTGGGTAACTCTTCATGTTGAGGTGCACATATGTCAATAAAATTGACTATACTTTCTAAAAAAATAAATTTAAATGTGAAAATAAGTTGGTTTTAAATATCATTTACAAGTTCATGTATGTGATACGTCTGCAAAGAAATGCAAGCAATTAATTTGTTTTTCCATACACTGGTCAATAATTAAGTCACTTCAACTCGCATGCATGAACAAAGGATATGTTCTATATGCAATAATAATAATAATAATAATAATAATAATAATAATAATTATTATTATTATTATTATTATTAGAAAAACAACTTAATTGAGCTTGTTGAAAGCCGAGATTTAATTGAGACTTTTTGTCTAATTTATTCTGTAATCTGTTATTTTCCACATTTGATAAATATTACAAACTAAGGAACTATTTCACTGTGTGATGATTGTACTTTGGACTTGGCCAGGTCCAAATCAAGTTCGTTTTTTATGACCTAGTGGTAAGAGCGTCCGCCTCGGATGCGGGAGATAGCGGGCTAGCACCCCGGCCGAGTCATGCAAAAGACTTATAAAAATGGTACTTGCAGCTGCCTCGCTTGGCGCTCAGCATCAAGAGATTAGTGTTATTACTGGTTTGTCTAGAGTCAGGATAATGTGACTGGGTGGGACATCATGCTACATGTCTGCGACATGATGCTCCAGTGCTAGAAATCATTTTAAACTGTCATACTGAAGACATCGTAGCGATATGGCTGAAGAATTGTTAAAAGCTACGTGAAAAATCCAAAACAGACATACATATTTTACCTGTTCTGAATCATTGATTCTTTTTATTCTGTAAACAACTAATACATAGCCAACATTTTCTCTAAAATTTTTGGTTGAATGTTAATATCATTATTAATAGAAGTAAACATATGTATTTAGTTCTGGATCTAGGTTATTATATTTCCCCTAGAAATATACCAGTCCTGTAACTCCATATTCTGTGTTAGAAATATACCAGTCCTGTAATTCCATATTCTGTGTTAGAAATATACCAGTCCTGTAATTCCATATTCTGTGTTAGAAATATACCAGTCCTGTAACTCCATATTCTGTGTTAGAAATATACCAGTCCTGTAATTCCATATTCTGTGTTATACTTTTAGCAACATGCTTTCTAACCAAACATTAGGAACCTTTGAGAATGTTAATTTCCATTAAACAATATTTTATTGTTTTATTTTTAAATGCTAATTGGGATCTGAGGTCAAGTAGAGAATTATATAACATCGTTTTGCTAGAAATAATTCATTCGCGCTTTAAGATCTGAGCATGATCGGTTGTATTATTGTTGTGACCAGTATTTCATTTGGGCTGCAATTTTATTTATTCAAATTATTTATAAAATGGAAGTACACAAATGCTCATCAAACATAATATTCTTGGACATAGAGACTTGAATTTCTTGTGAATCTTCAAGTAAGGATATATTCTTGGTTTGTATTACTGTGATCCAACAAAGGACTGTTGGCACATCACTACTACATGGACCATTAAAGGCAATTCAACACTTCCAGCGTTGTATTTAATTCGGATTTACACTAAAATTTATTCAAAACTTTAATCATGAGGACTTCTGTCTGTAAATCTAGGATTATTTTAGGATTTAATTCAGAATACTGTAAGTTCCTTTCTTTACTTTCACTTTGTATTTCAGAACAATAAATTAATTATTTTTACTTTTACCAAAATTGTTCCTTCTCTCTCTTTTCTGTTACTTATTTTAAGACTATAGAGTCGTAATACTGTACATATTAAAAACACAAATGTGCATCAATATGTTGAATATTCTTCGAGTCATCTCAAATCATTGAAAAATGGAATACCTTATATTCAAGCAAAAATCTACAGAAGAATTATTTCTGATGGTAGTTGTTTAAAAGAATTACTTCAACATTTCATAAACAGACATTATCCAATTGATGTTAAATAATCATATTTTAAAAGCTATCTTCTATTACAGAGATTCAGTCAAATGAAGGACAAACATAACAACATAATTCCTTTCGCTATAGAGTATAATCCTAATAGTAGTAGGATCAAAGACCGCTATGACCACTAGGGGTGCGGCTCCAGCATCGGGTCTCTTTTTTCAGTTGTAGTGCCTATCGCAGAATAAAATGAGAACTCTATATTTTATTACATGCTAACATACATCAGACGTTAAATATTTTGCTGCAAATTTACTATGGCGAAGAAGCTAGGGTTAACCCTAGAGGAAACAACCTTTGTACCCAATCTATGTTTTTACCCTAGTACTAAATAAAGAGGGATTTAATTCATATCTACATAAAAAGGTTAATATTTTCTGTTGCATATATCTTATAATTGTACTCAATATCTCTGTATAATAACGAATATGAAAGCCATGCTGAAAAGAGAGTAAAAGTACACTAGATAAAACAAAAGTCATTGAAATGGTTCCAAGTTATGCTTAACAGCATTGGTGTCTCCGAGCTGGCCACTCTTCTTGGAGTTTGTCATTTCGAAACACTTGAGGATATTTCCATATGAAAATTTGTCAAACAACAATCGTCTGCAACTATCGTATACAACAATCGTCTGCAACTATCGTATACAAAATGTATCTAATAATCTTATACAACAATACCATGCCTTTTGCAAACATTAATTTATGGTATTTAGCACGCCCTCTGGTTTGTTTGTACGCCCTAAATATTTTAAAAATGAAAATCATTGGGTATATATAAATACACAAAATTTATTAATTTCATTCACCGATTTATTATTTTTAATCTTACATGGGGTCCCTAACACTGTCAACGTATTTGCGTTTCAATGCAAACAGATGTTTCCGATGTAAAAAGGCAAATGGATTGTTTATTGCTAACTTCTGGTTTCCAGAACAAGCTATTTTGGAAAAACCTGTGTCGTCTGGGTTTGATATTTGCAATGTCTGCTTATAATATTTATAGAAACAAATTGAACAAATAAATAAGAGGAATTCTTGCATACATGTGTTTAAAGATATAGAACTCCAAAATTTACGGAATTACTTGTTTTGTTACTTTTTTTCCATGAGTGTAAGTTATAATTGTATTTTGGACTTGCCCTAGTATTTTGGACTTGCCCTAGTTCAAAATCAAATTGAATGTGTTCCTTACTAAAGACACTGAAGATATTAATACAAATAACACATAAATAATATTTTTTTATAGGAGTGTGTGTTAACTATTAGGATCATTATCAATCGAAGTAAACATATTTATTAGGGTCTGCTTTATTGGAATTACCCCATAAAAATAACTTGTGAACCTGATGATTACCACATTCTATATTACAATTTAAGTAACAGATTGTTCTAGAAATGAATTTTTGTCCTACATCCTGACTCTTCGTTAGTTTCAGTTTTTATATAGTCTTGTTTATCTAAAATGTTTCCATTAGGTCTTGACGAAGATTCATTTGTATTGTTGTGTGCATTATTTGATTTTGGGCAAAATTATTTATTCAAATTATTTTGTACTGGAAATACAAAGTGCTCTTAAATAATATTCTTGGACGGAGACATTAAGTAGGAATTATAATGAATTCAAACAAGGACACGCGGATTGTATTCTTGTGATTCATCCAAAGCCAGTTGTCACATCACGTCATAGGCCACGACAGGAAAATCAACACCTTCAGTGCTGGATCTTATCTCGAACAGCACTAGAATTTCATTACAAATTTATTCATGAGGACTGGTGATATAACGTACGGGGCTGTTTTGGGATTCAATTGGCATTAATGTAAGTCTGTTTTAAATTTTCGCTCGTATTTTAGGGAAATAAATCATTTGATGAAGTTTACAAAACTTATTTCTCGCTATGTTCTATTTCTTAATTTAAGACCATAGAGTCTTAAAACCGTAGACTGCATTAGGTACAGCCCGCACGGGTAGATTGTTGACATGAATATAATTCTGCTGATGAAACTGTTATGTATATTTAATTTACATAGTTTGTTAGTATTTTTAATTTGTTTATTTCATTACATGCTATAGTAATGTAACAATGTATGTTGGACTTGAGCTTGTCCAAAAGTGAGTTCATTTCTGTATGACCTGATTGACTTTTTGTACTTATATTCTGTGTAAACAACATAGCTAAAGTATTCTCTGTAAGTATGGGCTTAATATCTGGATCATTATTAATAGAAGGAGCAAATATGTTTGTTTGGGTCTCGTTTTTGGAATTTCCAGTGTAATCCAGGTTATGGTTTTTATTTTGTAAACATTAGGACCATTCTAGAAAGTTATTTTCCATTAGGTAATGGTCTTTTTTAGAAATACTAATTGTGACCTGAGGTCAAGTAGATAATTATATAATCTTGTAGCTGAGAGAATTATTTCATTTGTGCTTAAAGTCTTAGCACAATCAAGTTGTATTATAAGTTGTGAAGAGTAAATTTGGACTGGAATATATTTTCTTCAAATTATTAAATTCAAGTGATTACTTTCGCGGTAAATACAAAAGTGCTCTGATAAAATTCTTGGATAGATACATTCACTGGAATTTATAGTATATTCAAATCTGGAATTATATTACCGTTATTCAACAAAAGACTGTTAACACATCAACACATATAAGCGACCACAGACACATCATCGTCTTCAGTTTTTGTATTTATTCTGGACTTTTACTAAATTTTATTCAGGACTTTAAATTACTAGGACTCCTGTCTGTAATTCTTGGCTTATTTTGGGATTTAATTCGCAATACCGTAAGTTCTTTTTCTCTTTTTCATTTTTTATTCTATGGAAATAAATTATTTGTTAAATTTTACAAAGCTTGTTGTCTTTCACTCTTTTCTGTTACTCCTTTTAAGAGCATAGAATCGTAACAAAACTTAAATACGACTTCAACAGAGACGAAAACTCGTTGCCTGAGTATTTCTTCCACATGCATTATCGAGCTTGGAAGTTTTTGTTGTTGCCTCACGTTGTCTCCTTATTCATGCCGTTTTTCGTTAAGTGCTCTCAAGCCAATTTGGATTTTACTCGGCCTATGACTCAAAACTTCACAAAAAAGATTATGACCTATGCATGAAAGACCTACTCGCAATATGCATAAAAGGCGTCTTTGGTAATAATGATGACTGTGTTGACCTTTTTACATCAGCACCCTCTTCGGCTGTCTTAAATTTTCTGCGTTTAATTACTTCACGAATAATATTGTTTACCACCACCTCTCCATTTTTTTCCGAAAACTCATCATTGTAATACTTTCATTCTTGTCTATTTTCAATTTTAACTTTTTGCATGTATACTGGCAACTGAATAATATTGTTTAGATGCACCATCTAATTGGGCATTAGCCTGATTTGCCGTAAACATCAAACTACATTTTGCATCAGATCTAAATTATCTTAATATGCTT
The DNA here is from genome assembly GCA_016617855.1 of Megalonaias nervosa. Classification (NCBI taxonomy): domain Eukaryota; kingdom Metazoa; phylum Mollusca; class Bivalvia; order Unionida; family Unionidae; genus Megalonaias; species Megalonaias nervosa. The sequence goes on along the minus strand of JAECUM010001591.1, from coordinate 102,815 downwards.
TTTCTGATGCTTTTCCTGGCTGGTTCTCGTGCTTTTCGGCAAATAGAAGCTTGTAATATTCCTTGAATATTGTGACACTCTCAGATACATATGATTAAACAAGATAGTGAAAATTTGGGCAGATATGTCTCTATGCAGTAAAATCTAAAGTACCCAAACTTGAATGCTATGATAGGACCTATTTTCTATTCTGAACCTATTATTCCTAGGTCAGACTGTATTGTCGTCTACAAAGTCATCCACATCGTTTCGCCAAAATGTCTTTCTCAGATTGCTGGCTCTTTTGCATTGAACTATAATCGGCTCATCCATGCAGATTAATTTTCCATCTGGCTACAAGTACATGGCATTCTCTCTGTATCCAAAATGCTGATTTGAATCAACTTACGGTACTGTTCGTGCGCATGTGCACTGAGGACGTTTACTAGCGCATCAACACTAATCTTGGTGACACTTCTGTATTCTCTGGAAAAAAAAAAAAACCTTGCAATTCCACTGGCACAAATGTTTGGCTCCTGATTTGACAGTTCTGCGTCCTTTGATTGTTCATTAAAGATCCACAACGGTAACATCTTGGTTGTTTTGTAGTATTAGTCAGTTTCGAAAACACATCCACGGATCATACTGGGTTAGTTGCACGACGCTGCCCACCTTCTGACTCTCATGGTGCATACTGATACCGAACAAATGTGTCTCCAAGTGGTTGTAACGGTGCCAGCTGTGAGATCATTTTCTGGGTAAATATGGAAGCATTTTGTCGAATCACATTAGCTGGTTTTCATCCAATCGTTTTTTGAAACTTCATTGTTTAGTGCTTGTATGACTGATGGAAGACGTGCTACCCATTCGTGAGACTGCTGAGGCTTCTTTTACTATTCCTGCAAGTACATTTATCAAAATAATCGTTCCGCGAGTGTGAGATTAAATCGCTCTAGAGTTGCTTGGTCAAGATGAATGTTGACCTGTCCAACACGATCTCGTACTCGCTGTTTGGGCAGCAACGCAGCAAGAGATTAGAGATGTTCTTTATCAGGGTTCACTTTTAATAATCGTGGCCATGGTAGTGACTAACGTTTAAATGAATTCCAGGGCATCTGCGACACTTACAGAATCTTTTGACGTGAATGCTTCAGCTTCTATGTATCTGCTGGCAAGATCGACAATAAGCGTACACGTAGGTGTAAGAACGACTTTGTCATTCACGAATCTGTCGATCAATGATACGATCATGTGAAAGAAACATCAATTCAGCCTGTTGGGCCTCATTTGGTGTTTGGATATCAAACCAACCACGTGAAATCTTTCTGGTATCGGTAAGTATAGTTGCACTAACTCTTTCTTTGGCCATTGAGCAATCCCATGAATGACCTTTGCCGCACTTGCTAACTTTTCGATGTGGGTTCACCACTCCAAAACTCACTCAGAATGTAGAATATGTTTGATAATGCCCGGCTTTTTGTGTCCGTTATTTGTATGTTTTCATCATTATAATTTACGTTCAATGAGTGGGCTTTTGTCCGAGAGGGCCAGAGCTTCTAAACACAACCTTGTCTTCCTACCTCCGTGTGATCCATCTTTGTTCTCCGAGTATTGGATTGATCGCATTTAAGTAGGATATTGTTTGATACTTTATAGCCAAGGTTATGTCGGTAACACGCAGCATCAACACGATTCACCAGTGCTTCTTCACCAGGATTTGATTTGTTGCTAAAATCAAGTCATATATCAAGCCGTGTAAGGGTCTACAGTAATTGTATTATGAATGTTTTATTCACGAGGGAACTTATTCCATAGTGGTAATTTTATTTATTCAATTATGATATCACGCCAACCGTTCTTATTATTATATACTCCACAGCGAATACAAGTTCTAATAATCTCTGCTCGTCCATAACGTGTTTAACTCGAGTTGGATTTGCGGTACGTGATTTCGCGCCATGTCGTACACAACATAAAGACATGTTTGTGTTATATGCTTATTATCCAATGGCATCACGAAAAAGGAAACTTTGCAGATACTCTTAGTAAAATCAAAGACGAGAGAAAAATCAAACAATTTACAGTCATTGACTTCTCTTCGCAGTCAACACCTAAACCATCCATGCATGGTATATATTTCCAAGATCAGTTCATGCAGCGATCATTGACCCTGCTGGATCAGTAAAATCCAAACCGATGTTTAGTATGATTTTACGTTGGCCGAAGTGGGATCGGTTGTATGTGATTATACCATGTTATGATGTTTTAAACGATTTTCAAAGAGCCTTGAGCAGTATTGGCAACATCACTATTGACGTAGTACATACCATTGATTATATGGATGAAAACGAAAACAATCTTGTAGTGTACATGATGTCGTACTTGTGAACCAAGTCAATCGCCACCAAATATGTTCACTAGATTAACATTAAAAAACACAATTTCAATCTGTTTAGCTTAACGATGCACGCATGTGCTTAAAGTGAATCATAACAATTGTAAAATGTTAATGGTATTAACGCTTATGGTCATGGAAATATTCACTGGACTCCGTGTGCCGCTGACCACACGTGGGAGTAAGTTCGTGATATGTTTGCGTGGATAGAAAAGGAATCTTATAGTGTTCTCACTCTTGATTTGACTAGAACATACAGGGGTAAATATAATGCGGGTCTAGTGCCAAGCGTCAAAAGCAAATGTGTCTCACATGGACGTGACTCACACATCAATTTAAAAATTATAACAATCATATCAAATGTCTGCCAGTTATGTCATAGTAAAGTCTGAGAAGCAACGAAGTAAAGCTGCTCATGAATACCAGGAACTAGTTCTAGAAGGTTGCAAAAATGTCAAAGATATGTTACAGTCGCGACAAACTGCACGAGAAGACGTGACAGAGGGCTTTGAACAAATATTTTGACCGCTGATTAAACTTATAAAGGAAAGTCCCCAAAGTGTCCGTGAAACTGAAAAGGTCACACGAGTAACAGTGGGAGAGGTGGCAGCGCTAACGGGAAAATAAGAAGAATAGCTAATTGCACCAAGGATGTCATAAAAGCAATAAGAGAAACTGCAAAGACTATACTTGCCAAACTCAACTGAGCAAGTAAAAGACGACGGTGTTGAATTGGAGAAGCCGTTGGTGTACTTTCAAAGGCACCCATTCTCTTGATGAAGGCGTTACAGGGGCAGTTTCCAGGATAACACGTGTGGCACCCGAATACCAGTTAGAAATGCAAACGCTGGTTCAATACTTTAAAGAAATATGCACCAGATGATTTTCACAAATCTTGTATAAGTTGCTCTTAACAGACCTCCCAAGGGGAATTGCAATCTTTGACTGCTTCATTGTGCAGTTCCTCTTAGTCACATATGATCGCTAAACAAACAGTCACCTTATTTGTAGCAACAAAGCCAGTGATGCAATTTGAGCACAGGATGTGTTGATAGCAAGGCTGAGTTGTCAGCACGGACTTGGTGGATGCCTGCGCTAAACCTTTCACTGACTACAGAATAACGTTTTTTATAATGTATGCAGTTAGGAACCACGTCAACACTATCGCATCTAGCACAAACTGTAGATCCGCACACACCATGTCCTATCGCGGGAAAATATGCATGGCAGATAAGTACACACATGTTTTAGTGCTACAGAGCGAGATAATTACCAAGTAAATAATAAAATAGTATTTGAACACTCACAAGGGACGGAGGTTTCTGTGCGCTTAAACGGTCATCATGAACCCTCTTAAGAAATTCAGCTTAACCATACAGATGCTGCTCCTTATATTACAAGTATCATAATTATTGGTCGTATATGGACCGGCATCAAAACGTCGGAAACTGCATCAGGGATTTGGGCTGAAAATCCCGGTTGGTGGCTGTATAAGAAAGGAAAAGGCTTTTGAGTACCAAGAACAAGTCGTGAAATACATTTCAATTACCAATTACATCACTCTAAAGATTATGCCATTGACCAGTCCTGATTTATCAAATCAAACATTTTCGTGGTATTTTTATGCGAACTGAACTTGCATTGATGGCATCATACGCGTGTGAAACTGATATTTTCAACCTGGATTTGACAAAAGGACCTGACACTCATTGGGTTACATACGTTATGTCACCTCAACATAGCTTGTGTGTTGACTCTTAGGAACTTGCACCATCAGTTGAAGTTGTTTATTATTTAACAAAGGGCACTAGGGCCCAAAGCGGACCACAAACACTGTTCTTCTCAACCATACCAGTATAAACACGGTTGGATGAACCAGTATGTTGTCTTCATGTTGTTGAAGCATTGCCTACACTGGCGGAAAGATCAACTCCTCAGCACTTTTTGATTTCACATTAAAGTACATTTAATATTGTACAAATGTCTATTAACATTTATGGAAGTTACTCAGCCCTACGACGCAGTGCTGATGTGAATTCAAGCAGATTTGCCACCAAAGAGGATTTGTCTGCGTTTATTAGTCGTATTGTTGTTGACGTCGACCCATGTGAGTTTGATATATTTCAAGATCAAGCTGATAAACGGAAACATATAATCAAAATATTATTGTCAAGTTGAAAGGTGCTATCGCAGAAAACCGGAGGTCACCGAACATGTGTTAATCAGAAGCGCTGGTGTTCAGTTGCTTATATCAAAGAGTATGTTGATTTAAGTAATGCAACAACATCTAAATACGTAGATGAATAAATTGCTAACGTACACACATCACATACGCAGTAACTTCATGGAACGTAATCGGGGGAACATTAACCAAAGAAAGAGAGGAAAACACTAACCCCATAACCTCAGTTAATGGTCATCTTGCTTTAGGTTCTCGTGATAAAAATAGCTTTGATACGTCTGAAATTCGAGTTTAATGATGAGAGAATCTTGATCATATTTGTTTATCATAAATGGAACTAAAGATACGATGAGGTCGAATGGGAATGTTTCTACAATGGCGAAATAGTCTTCACCGCTTTGTCCATTCCGGTTCACCATCGAATATTTTACACCTGCATTGACTCAGCTGAGACATGAAAGATTTATACAGTTATTCAACAAAGACGCTCTTGTTCGGGAAACAGTAATTAGGCAAAGACGATCATCAGATGTAAAAGGTATAGCATAATAGGTAACCCCCAGAACGCACAATCGTTGGAAATTTATATATTCCCCAAGACGTTTTCTATGATTGCATTACAGTTGTGCCAAACAATCTTCACTTACGTGGATTTTAATTCTTAAAGCTAATTTCCACTAGCTGCACTTCGTATGTAGCTTGCTTGTCATTGTGCAGGTAAATATCGCTGAGCGGCTATGACCAATGCAATATTTATATGAAAACTCCAGATCGTATTCCGGTTGTGCTGCATAACCTGCTTGGACACGACTCGCGTCTCATCATGAAGCACTTTGGCAAGTTTAATGAAGCAATGAGATGCATTTGAAACAACATGGAACGTTATATGTCCGTCTCACTTGTCAAAGTACGTTTCGTAGCTAAAATTCATTTTATAAACGTGTATTTTAAAAAAACAAGTCAAGAATACAAGCGTATTCAAGCATACCGCAGAAGAAGCTGGAGAGAAACTTGACTTAGTCACGCGCAAAGGAATTTATTCATACGACCACATGTCATCGTGTGAAACAATTCATGAAACAAGGTATAATTCTTTAGTCAGCTCAGAATCGCAGATGTTTCTGTTAGCTGTATTTTCTGAATGACTGCAGCCAGAACAGTTTACAGAAGAAACTTCGTACAGCAATGACGAATTTGGCTTTAGAATTGATCTCGAGTCCTCCACTGAAATCAACAATGTGAATGACGATTATCTAAAGGCGCCAGATAGTATGACAGCTGGTGATGCCATGTTACAAATGCGTGTTCAGTGGCTCTAAGAAAGACTTGGTACTAGCAATTTCAAGATCCTAAAACTAATTTCAATCTGATAGAATGCGGCGTGTGATTCGTTATAAAATCTGAAACAATGTTTGACTTTAGGTTTGCAGTTGATCAGAAACCACCGAATGTGAAAGTTCAGACAAGAGGCCAGGTAGAACGTCTCCATTAATTTAACTACAGCAAAGAGAGCTGCGGAAACATCTGACTTCGAAAAGCATATCTTCAAGTTGGAACGAAGATGGAAGCTTTCGGAATGCGAGTTAGCGTAGAACTTGTCAAGAGCATCATGACAAGCTGGTGGCTAACTTTTACAGCAGTGAAAATATTTGACCAAAACGATCATTATATACACCATTCAATGGGGAAATTAGTATGGCTTTATATGAACATAGCGGTAGCCCCGAGAACTAATAATTGTTGAGATTTAAATATGCCACAAGTAGATATTTTCTATGATAGTATGATAGTTGTATCAGTTAAAAAAGTAATTGGTTAGATGTGCGTGTACCTGTTGTACCCGAGGAAGGAAAGATTGTCAAACAATTATGCTTCATGATCACATCATTAATAGAAGAACTATGATAGACTCTCAAAAGTTCCGTCTCAAAACAAGAGCTGAAGCGGAGCAACAGGTGCGAGATGGGATCACAAAGAGAAAACGCTACTCGCAAGATACAAACACGTGTGATCCGTCCTAGATACTATTTGCAAATCAGTGACAAATATTTCATTAAAACAAGCGTCCTGTGAATAGAATTACATTAGGTCAACCGCTATTGTGATTACTGCTCATTTCCAGTATCGCTAAAAGATGTTTTGTTGTTTGTAGTTTAACGTCAATTCTCAGTGTACGTTAGACTAAGCATGATGACCAGTACAATTGGTGGATGAAGAACTCGGAAAATCTCCGGAGGATCCACTGATCCACCCGATGCAGTACCAGCTTTTTCACATTCCCGCATTGGATTAGCCTAGAACTGGAACTCACGTGGACACATGTGAGATGACAATGATAGGTAAAGGTGAGCGCATTAGAAGACTCGGCCACCTGGCACACCAATCGCCAAAGAAAAAGAAAAACTGGCATGGCCTTCAACTCAGCAATTAGAGAGATGATTATATATGATAATGGCTTTGAGAGAATACCGTGTATGCAACCTGTCGATCCAAGATGTAAGACATATGTTTGAGACAAAATATTCTTTAAAAGCTGCCAAACAATATTGGTTACTTCTTAATAATCATTACAGGAAGTGATGCCGTCAGAGAAACAGTTACTGTTCACCGTTTTATTTATGAAAGCTTTATGGGATTATTCAAGATAATCTTGGTATCACTTTATCGGCATCAACCCGATAACAGAATTAGCAGCCAAGAGACGCTCTCCTTAAAGGAAAATACAAGAGGAGGACGTCGTAACTGTAAGGGATAGTAATGTTTATGAGATTTGATTTTGCATTTGTAAATCTAGTTCAGTTGATGAAAACCTAAACAGTATGTTACTTTGTGATGATACGCTAATGGCGTCTAGGTTAAATTGATTGAGTCAATATGTAATCCTAACAACATCAGTCAATGTGATATAATAACCAAACTCCCCTGGTCCTGTGTGCGTATGATTGGTATGTCCAAGGAAATCGGCCAGCTGAGAACTGTTCCCAGCGACGACATTATGATGTCATCCACATACTGTGAGGAATCACAATCAAACAGTCATATTGGTTATGATGACGCATAAATACTCGTTTACAAATCCAAATCAAGTTGTATTACATAGAAACAGAGCAGCATTCGCGGGAACTTGTATCCGGTTTAGATCAAAGATTGTTAGTTTATTGAAGTTGTTTACAGAATTGGCAGTATTTCATTCAAGAGAAAACTCACTCAAGCGTATCCTCGCATACTGCTTGGAATCCTTATCCTACGCACTCACGCGAGTTAAATGAAGGTAGACATGCTGGTATATAATGCAAAATCTGTTTTATTTCAAATTCGATCAATAACTGTTTTAAAAATTATGTTACTTTATAATAACAAACTGCAACCATTTCATGTATCGTGTATGAGTGTGTGTGTTCCCATGGGATTCTGATATTTTTACGTGATGTCTGCTGTGTGGCAGTTTATGATGATGTCTAGCACTGGGGCGTCAAGTTGCAGACATATGGTATCACGTCCTACCTAGTCACATTATTCTGACACTAGGCCGACCAGTCCTAACACTAACCTCTTAATGTTGAGCGCCAAGCAATGGAGCTGCAAGTACCATTTTTAGAAATCTTTAGATTCGAATCCACAACTTACCGTGTCCGAAGCTGACGCAATACTCACTTAGGTAACCGATTCAATTCTGACTATTATTTCACTGCCTTCTGCTTATTTGTCCTCGTGGAGAAAACTTTGGGTGTTTATACACCAATTGGTTCTATATTGCGCTGGTGATAATTCTCTCGAGCAAATCCACATGGTAGACACATTACTCCGATACCAGATTTTAAGCATTGGTCGAGCACATAGCGCGACATTCATCATTGCTTGTTTTGCGGCCAGGTTCACGTTTCCAAAGCCCACGCCTTTACATAGAATGCGTCAGAAAGCCACTGAACTATCTTTCATTTATATGCGGAACGTTTTTGTATTTACTTGAATTCCTGATCATTATGTCTCTTATTTCTTGCTCTAGTAAGGACGTAGAACTTTAAAATCCAGACAGAATGTTCAAATTGACGGCATTAAACTATTTTATTCTCATATCAGCTTTGCTAAATAAACAGGTTCATATACACGATTCAAGCCAACGAAGTATTGTCTCAACTCAGATAAAATTTCCTCCGAGGCTAAGCTCAGAATCAAGTACATTAATACATTAAGCAATTTTATGCCAACTCCGACAAAACTATATTGCGTTGATATCCAATAATCACAAACGTTTTGTGCCAATTATAAATATAATCCATACACTTTGCTTCCAAGTATTGTTATGTATATGTAATCAAATTGCTTGTGTGTTAGTATTAAAATTCTTTATTTTATTTTTGTTTCATTACATTTTATTGCAATGATTATTTTCACGGGATTCGAAATTCTTTTTCAGTAATTCTGTTTATTTAAGACGTAAAACGCGTTACATTTGCAATAGTTCTAGCTTACCTTGGTCCGCGGTATTGTAAGCGCTACCCGAAAACGATTGGCTATTGCCAAGGTCATTTCGTCTAGTCTGGATAAACAATGTTTTATTTTTAAATTTGTTTCAGAGTGATAGTAGGTAGGGCTTCTTCCTACGTGACAAATTGCATTTTTCTTATTGCATTATTCGAGGTACCTGCTAATGACGAATGGTTAGTAAACTATCAGATTGTAGTTCCAAAATCTTACAGACAGGAAATTCTTAGTTTGGCCCATGAAACTCCTCTGGCTGTGGTCATTTAGGGATAAATAAAACTTATAACAAGATCTTGACTCACTTTTATTGGCCAAAAATCAAAAGTGATGCTTGTAAATTTTGTATATCTTGTCATACATGTCCAATGGTAGGAAAACCCAATCAGAAGATACCTAAGGCTCATCTGCAACCTATTCCTGCATTTGACGAACCATTTAGCAGAATTATCGTATACTGAGTTGGTCCCTTACCTAAGACCAAGTCAGGCAACCAATATTTGTTGACCATTATGTGTGCGTCAACAAGATTCCCAGAGGCAATTCCTTTGAGGAATATTAAAACCAAAACTATATTAAAAGCTTTGATAAAGTTTTTTTTTACTCAATTTGGCCTTCCCAAATCTCTCCAATCGGATCAAGGGTCAAATTTCATGTCTGGAATGCACGAATTAGGCATTAAACAATTTAAATCTTCTGCCTATCACCCTGAGAGCCAACTGGGCCTTGGAAAGATTTCATCAGACTTTAAAGAATATGATTCGATCATATTGCTTTGATACTAGCAAAGATTGGGACTAAGGCATTCATTTACTTTTGTTTGCTGTTAGGGAGTTCGTTCAAGAATCTTTAGGATTCAGTCCTTATGAACTAGTTTTCGGAAATACTGTGCGTGGACCTTTGAAGTAGTTGAAAGAGAAACTTCTTTCAAATGAAGATACTGAGCTCAATCTTCTTGATTATGTTTCTGATTTTAAGTACAAATTGTCAAAGGCTTGTGAGGTCACAAGAGCAAATCTGCGCTCTGCTCAGTCGAGAATGAAATCGATATGATAAAAACGCAAGGAATAGGAGTTTTCAGCCTGGTGATAGAGTTCTAGTTCTCTTGCCCATTCCACAAAATCCCCTTCAGGCCAAGTAATACGTTCCATACGCGATTGAAAAGAAAGTAACTGATTCAAATTACATCTGAAATACTCCTGGTAGGCGAAAACAAAAACAACTTTGCCACATTAACATGTTAAAGGAGTATATTGAAAGAGACAGCCAAGTAAATTACGCAATTAATGTAGTTGTACATGTCTCAACAACTGAGGCTTTAAGGGAAGAAATTGAATTCGACACAGTTGTTCTTGGAGCAGCAAATCTTCAGAATTCTGAAATTATGAAAGACCTAGACCAGAAACTTTTCATTTGCAACAACAAGAAAGAAATGAACTTAAGCAGTTGTTATTCGAATATGAGCACTTGTTTCCGGATATTCTTACGAGGACAAACACAATTTTGTATGACGTTGAAATTGTAGATTCAAAACCTGTGAAACAACACGAATAAAGGATGAACCCTCCCAAACAGGAATACTTGAAAAAGGAAATTCAGTATTTGCTGGAGAACGATTTCATAGAGCCCAGTAAAAGTGATTGGAGTTCACCATGCATGCTTGTTCCGAAACCGGATAAAACTTTCCGTATGTGCACTGATTATAGGAAGGTGAACAGTGTGACAAAAACAGATTCATTTCCATTACCAAGAATCGATGATTCTATTGATAAAATGGGAAGTGCCAAGTACGTCACCAAATTTGACCTTCTGAAAGGATTTTGGCAAATTCCTCTAACGGAAAGATGGAAAGAAATTTCGGCATTTGTGACTCCAGATGGACTCTATTAATATAAAGTAATGCCGTTTTCGGGATGAAGGGTTCCCCAAGTACTTTTCAACGCTTGATGAATATGATTGCCTCTGGTCTAGAAAATTGTGATGCTTACTTTGATGATGTCATCATCTACAACGACACCTGGAAAGAACATCTTGCCACGATTCGGAAATTCTTTGAAAGACTCACTGATGCAAATTTGACAATCAATTTATCTTAAAGTGAGTTCTGCCGTGCTTGTGTAACTTTTCTAGGACATATTGTGGGACATGGTCAAGTTAAACCTATTGATGCTAAGGTTAAAGCTATCTCTGATTTTCCTGTGCCTGTCAGTAAAAAGCAACTGATGCGATTTTTGGGTATGGCCAGATACTATCGAAAGTTTTGTTCCAATGTTTCTAATATTGGTGAACCTCTGACAAATTTGTTAAGTAAGAGAAACAAGTGTCTTTGGTGCGAGAAACATCAGGAAACTTTCGATACATCAAAAGCCATACTCAGAGATGTGCCGGTTTTAACAGCTCCAAATTTCAATTAGTCTTTTAAATTGTCTGTGGATGCAAGTGATGTTGGGGTTGGAGCTGAATTGATTCAAGAAGACAGAAATGGTGTTTATCACCCAGTGTGCTATTTCTCTAAGAAATTAAATAAGCACCAAAGAAATTGCTCAACAATCGAGAAGGAATGTTTGGCTTTAATATTGGCATTACAGCATTTTGAAGTTTACATTAGCTCAGCTCCTTCTCCGGTTGTTGTGTATAGTGATCACAACCCCCTTAATTTCATCGACAAGATGAAAAATAAAAATCAAAGATTACTAAGGTAGAGTTTGTTTTTGCAAGAGTATAATCTCAACATCAGGCACATCAAAGGAAAAGACAATTTGATTGCAGATGCACTTTCCCGTGTATATAATTATTATTTCATATACACTTATATAATTCATGAGAATTTTCTTATGTAATTTTGTTTACCTCGTGTATAATTTACATAAGGTAAAAAGAAAGCTTTATTATATAAATCTTTCTTTTTTCTTATGGGGGGAAGTGTTACGTATATGTAATCAAATTGCTTGTGTGTTAGTTTTAAAATTCTTTTTATTTTATTTTTGTTTCATTACATTTTATTGGAATGATTACTTTCACGGGATTCGAAATTCTTTTTCAGTAATTCTGTTGATCTAAGACGTAAAATATGTTATATTTACAATATTTTTAATTTACCTTGGTCCTTGGTAGTGTAAGCGCTACACGAAAACGATTAGCTATTGCCAAGGTCATTTCGTCTAGTCTGGATAAACAATGTTTTATTTTTAAATTTGTTTCAGAGTGATAGTAGATAGGGCTTCTTCCTACGTGACAAATTGCATTTTTCTTATTGCATTATTCGAGTGTTAAGAGACCACGTAATCTGTCTCGTGAGAACGGGATGATAATTAGGGTGAATATATAACCTTTTTTGAGCGCTCGTCAGTCAGTTGTATTCTGAAACCTTGATGGCCGTATAGGTATTTTTAATTGTTGAAACCAGATTGTTTTTGAAGTGTATTTGCTTTTGGAATTTAATACTTTATTCTCTAGAAAACCAAACGAGTGTACTGTTTTATAAATTCTGGGAGAAAGAAATTCAGTGGAAATTTATTCTTGAATTATTCGGAAACATAAACTGTGATTCAATTGAGGACTTGTTGCTATTTGTACACGGACCACATCTGACGTCATTGCCTCCATATTGGAACGTCATCGAGATTCGAACTTGGATTCTAATAGAACTATTTAGTGATAGGACTTGTATTTTTCATTCTTAGGATTAAAGTTTGGATTATATTCACAAACCGTAAGTCCTATTTTCCAATTTTTAAATTGTTTTCTAGGGAAATAAATTATTTTGTTAAAATATACAAAGCTTTTTGTCTTCACTCTTTTCTCTTGTTATTATTGTACGAGCCTACACGTAACAGTATCTTTAGTAAATTCCTCACATGGAACCAGCAGTTTCATTTTGATCTCGTCGTTTATTGTTTCGTATTTGTTCTCATGGTTGGTCTGTGTGTACCCCGTTCAGTATGATATGATGCTGAAAGAAGCTCTCTAATTAGTTTGCTCATTACTGTCTGCATTGTTCATTTTAATAGCTTGAATTCAACACTCTATGCAATATCTTCGTCGCTATATCCGCTCGCTAACGACTTGGCCAACGTCAGCGACTTTAAGTTTTCTTGCACAATAATACACAAGGAATTTTCACACCTTTTGGCACAAGCTTAACCGAGTTTATGTCGTTTTTGTTCCAATGTAATTCTTAACTTGATGAATTTATCAATGTGATCCGTATACGTCTTTGAAGCATTATTCATCTTTTGAGCTTCTTTAACAAATCTGTATGATAAATTTAAGTGATATAGTGACTTGGTCTTTTCTGTGATGTTATGGCAATATGATTCCCATGTTAGATACATCAAAATATTGTACGCATCAATCTGTAAAGTTTCTGCTATATATATATATATTGGATGATGGCTCTGCTGCCTTGTGGATATCTTCGGGAGAAGGAAAGGCTACGGGAGTAAACCCAGACAGAAAATCCGGAGTGGAGCCCCTAAGGCGGCTGGGTGTCAACTACGACTTCCTTCCAGCAGCTCCTGCATCCTAACTGGTGCCAAATGTCATGCTCAGCATTCCTTTGGACCCCACCAGCAAGGACGAGAGATGGGGATCCTGACGTCTGGGCAGCCCAGGATCTCCATACTACACGCCCAGGCTTGCGCCCTGGAGAGGCCACTCCAGCCTCGCCCTTGAGCGAGGAAACAACACGGAAGCTGGCAGTCTACGGGTTATAAGTCCCACCCGATTGGCGTAGGGAAGGGGCGCCACGGGTCAGCTTCGACGGTGGGAGGGATCATCGAGTCCCACTGGCCGACTACCGCCCGCCTTAAGCCGGGCAGCCCCCGATCAGTAAGGTGTTGGCCCGCCAACGTCTGCCTGCTTCAGTGGGTGCCTGGAGCTCAGTGTGTTGCTCAGCATGACAAGCAGACGGAAACTCCGCACCAGACAAAAGAAACAAGAAACCATTAAAGAAGACTCCAGCTCTTCGATTCGCAAGCTGGAACGTGCGCACCATGCGCACAGGCATCTCTGACGACCTCAGGGAGGTGAACGACACCAGGAAGACGGCCATCATCGACAGAGAGCTCTTCAGACTAAACGTCAGCATAGATGCCCTCCAGGAAACCAGGTTTGCCTCCAGCGGTTCCCTCAGAGAGGAAAACTACACCTTCTTCTGGAAGGGCCGAGAACCTGAGGAGCCCCACCAGCACAGAGTTGGCTTTGCCATTAAAAACACCCTCTTGGCCTCGGTTGAGCCTCCCTCAGGGGGCACTGAACGTCTCTTGTCCATCCGCCTTGCCACTGCTGCAGGTCCTGTCAACATCCTCAGTGTCTATGCCCCCACCCTCACGTCTCCAGAAGACATAAAGAATCAGTTCTATGGGCAGCTGGACGAACAGATCAAGGGATGCCCTAAGGACGAGTTACTATTCCTCCTCGGCGACTTTAATGCTAGAGTTGGTGCTGACCACGAGTCATGGCCTACCTGCCTCGGATATCATGGCACTGGAAAGACCAATGAAAATGGTCAAAGACTGCTGGAGCTGTGCACCTATCATGACCTGTGCGTTACAAACACCTTCTTCAAGTGTAAGCCACAACACAAAGTGTCATGGAAACACCCCAGGTCTCATCGCTGGCACCAGCTCGACTTGGTCATCACCAGGCGCTCTGCCCTGAACAGCATCCTCTCTACCAGAAGCTACCACAGCGCAGACTGCGACTCCGACCACGCCCTCGTGTGCAGCAGGGTGCGCCTACAGTCACGAAGACTACACCGCTCCAAACCAAAAGGTCGCCCTCGCATCAACACTGCGCAGATGTCTATCCCCTCCAAGGTGGAGGAGTATGTGTCCGCCCTGGATCAGGCTCTCCAGGACCGGCCAGAGCACGATGCCACAGCCAAGTGGAACGCCATGAAGGATGCCATCTATAGCACAGCCATGTCCACGTTTGGCAAGAAAGAACGGCCCAGCCAGGACTGGTTCAACGCACACCTTTCAAGGATGGAACCAGTAATCGAGGACAAACGAGAAGCCTTCATAGCTTACAAAAAATGTCCCAATGAACGGACGCTTGCTTCCCTCAGAAAAGCCCGAAGCACCACCCAACGCATTGCTAGACAGTCCGCAAACGAGTACTGGCAGCAATTGTGTGAAGGAATCCAGCGCAGTGCCGAGTCAGGAAACATCCAAGGCATGTACAATGGCATCAAGAAGGCCCTAGGCCCTACAGTGAAAGGGGTCGCCCCCCTGAAATCTCTGACGGGAGAGAAGATCACAGACCGCGTGCAACAGATGACCAGATGGGTGGAGCACTACTCAGAGCTGTACTCCCGAGAAACGTCAGTCACCGATGAGGCCCCTAGAAACGTACAGGAACTTCCCACTATGGAGGAGCTCGACAAAGTGCCTACCTTAGAGGAGCTCAGCAAAGCCATTGACTCCCTCCCAAACGACAAAGCACCAGGTAGCGATAGCATCCCGCCAGAAGCCATCAAACGTGGGAAACCGACATTGCTACAGCCGCTGCATGAGCTACTCTGCCTCTGCTGGGAGGAAGGAGCAGTCCCCAAGACATGCGCGACGCCACCATTGTGACCCTCTACAAAAACAAGGGAGACCGCAGTGACTGTAACAATTACAGAGGAATCTCGCTTCTCAGCATCGTTGGCAAAGTGTTTGCCCGCATCCTCCTCAACAGGCTGCAGCTGCTGACGGACCGCGTGTACCCGGAATCCCAGTGCGGCTTCAGAGCAGGAAGGTCGACAACAGACATGATCTTCTCCCTCCGACAACTCCAAGAGAAGAGCAGAGAGCAAGGTCAGCCACTCTACATGATGTTCATCGACCTCACCAAGGCCTTCGACCTGGTCAGCAGGAAGGGCCTATTTAAACTTCTTGGGAAGATCGGCTGCCCCCCAAAACTCCGCAGCATGATAATCTCCTTCCATACAAATATGAAGGGTACAGTACTGTATGATGGATCCACCTCAGATTTCTTCCCCATTAACTGCGGCGTGAAGCAGGGCTGCGTGTTGGCACCACCCCTTTTCGGGATCTTCTTCTCCCTGATCCTGTCCTACGCCTTCAGCACGTCCACTGATGGCGTATATCTGCACACCAGGTCCGATGGGAGGCTGTTCAACCTGGCACGACTGCGCTCGAAGACCAAAGTGAGGTCAGTACTCATCAGGGAGATGCTCTTTGCTGACGACGCGGCTCTTGTGACCCACACCAGAGACTGGGAGACCGTTTTGCTTATGCCTGCAAGCAGTTCGGGCTCACCATCAGCCTAAAAAAGACAAACGTCAGTGCTCAAGATGTCACCACCGTCCCTTCCATCAGAATCGACGGCGCCACCCTGGAAGTAGTCAACAACTTTATTTACCTGGGGTCAACCATCAGCAACACTCTTTCGCTTGATGTGGAGTTGGAGAGAAGGCTTGGAAAGGCAAACACCATCATGGCCCGACTAACAAAGAGGGTGTGGAAAAACAGCGCGCTGACAGTGCACACCAAGACTCAAGTCTACCAAGCCTGCGTTCTGAGCACCCTCCTATATGGAAGTGAGTCCTGGAGCACCTACATGAGGCAAGAGCGTCGACTCAACTCCTTCCATATACGGTGCCTACAACGCATCCTGAAAATCAGCTGGCAAGACCACGTCCCATACAGCGAGATCCTTCAGCGTGCAAGTGTCCCAAGCATGTACTCCCTGCTGCGCAAACGCCGCCTTCGATGGCTGGGACACGTCCGACGCATGGAGGATGGGAGGCTGCCAAAGGACATCGTATATGGTCACCTGGCCACTGGCACCAGAAGAGTCGGCCGCCCCTCACTCCGCTTCAAGGATGTGTGCAAGAGGGACATGAAGGCATGCGGCATTTCACCAGACAGCTGGGAAGTGCAGGCCGAGGACCGAGGCACCTGGAGATTGACGGTCAGCAAGGGCATAGCAGTCGCTGATGGGAGGAGAGTCCAGCAGGCAGCAGAGAAACGTGAGAGAAAGAAGAGCGCAGCAGCAACCCAAGCAAGTCAGACTTCCCAGTACGTCTGCACCAACTGCAATAGGGACTGTCACTCGCGCATCGGCCTGCACAGCCACAACAGACGATGCCAAAACCCCAGAGACAGACAACACTCTAAGGGCGCTACTCACATGGTCTCCCGAGACTGAGCTGCCAATGAATGAATGAATATACTGTATCAATCGACTTTAACTTCATTTCAGCAATAAGTGCTTGTAATGATAAAATTAAAAAAAAATTCGATTTGTATTATAAATTAATGAGCTTTGTGTATAAAACTTAATAAAACTGAATGCGAAATCTACCCTGATGTTACCTGGGAAATAAAGTGTGTATTCAGTGAGTATGATGTATGAACATAGAGTCATTCACTGTTCCAAACTCTATATTCCATTATAAAAGTAAAGAACAAATCCACTTTCCAATGGCTGCAGTTTTAATCCATTTATATGTCCTACACACCATTATTGAAAACATTCAAAGCTAAAGGGTGAATCGCAATATAAGCAATGCAGACTTACCGGCGATACAACTGCATAGTATATATCTAGGTCTAGATCCAGTTAAGTACGTCACATATGGATTTTTGTAGAGGATTATACAATTTCTTTCTTAAAACGCCAAACGGCTAACTCATATTTTAAAAGTATACATTGCAAACATATTAATGAACTTGTGAATAAAATAGGGATATGCAATAAACAGACAACCGCATCAGTACTTTGTTCCAAGTCTGGGGAAAGATGGCGTAGGTACAAAGTCCTTGCTTTACGGCCTCGACATATTCCTACACAGATTCAAACTCGTTCTTTCCGTCTACTCTAAACAAAATATAAATGTATTTTTGTATATATGTTTCACATTCTTAATCACATGTTTGACACTGATTATTAAGCCAACAGTGTAGCTCGTAAACTGCTGGCTTCAGTATCATAACTTAGATTTGTATCTATATGCTCTGGAATGTCAGCATTGTTTTTAAAAACAGCTGCAGCGTAAGCCTAATCATCGCACAGTATTTACAGATTTTTAGATTACAACGTATACAATAATTAACATGTATACATCAAATTCATCTACTATAAGGTACTGTCTATTTACATCTGCGGGGGCTTTAATTTTCTTCTCAGCTGACATATCTCTTTTCTTTTATCTCAAGATAATTAATATTTATTTTCCATGTCATATAATGGATATAGTATGGTGTCATTTTGCTATGTTTTTCGGACTATTTATAAACAGAAATTAAATAAAAGCGTCTGACCCCTGCTCCAAAATATTGAATTGTTGATCCCCAATATCAGTATGGTATACCGTGGTACGTATCGCTATACGTTAATAAATACCGTGGTATACCGTGGTACAAAATTAATCGTCATACCCAGCTCTAATAACCACTGTTATAGGTTTAATCGTTTAAGCAACACTACTACATTTGCATAACCGTTTCTGATACCTTTAACGCCGTTACTGCAAATGGGTGCTATATATTTCTTTGTTGATTAGACACAATTATATGTTTTCGTTCATTATAATCCAAATAGATCAGATAATAGTTTCTAAAAATACACATTTCATTGTTAAATTTAATATGCTATATTTCCTTATTTTATGTAAAAATTTTCTTTTTATTTTACATTTTTATTGTACATTGTTCATCTCCTTGAACCTGTGTGGGTCATTACTAGTTGGGGTATTTACGTCAGTATCGATATGGATATATCAGAAAAGAGGACGTCCTTAACGTATGGAAATTATTATAATCCATTAAAATACCAAGTTCAAAGAACTGATATCCATTACACAACAAAAATACAGAAACCAATAAACATTTCACCAAGTTAATCATTATGAAAATAATTTAGGTTAATGTGAATTAAATCCCAAATAGTTCAAAATGTTCTATCACACGTCCTACTGAAAATAAAGTTCTAACTAAATTCCAGTGGTATCCCAAATTAATTCCAACACTGTGATGATCTGCCAGCAGCCTCGAAGGTTCTAAGTTACCAGTAGCCTGAAGTGTAATGATGTGGTAACAGTCTTTTAATGTATCAAAATATTATAATCCAAGATGCAATGGTCTGAATACAGTTTAACTCTAAGTTAATCTGTATGTCCAATACAATTATTGAGCACTTTGTATTTCTAGAGAATAATAATTTGAATTAATAATTCCACCCAAATAAAAAAACTTACATTAACAATAATAATGCATTTGTTGCATAAATGTATAGCTAGAATAAATGATCCTTGAAGTAAACAACGTTAAATAAATAACAAAGTAAGACACGAACATAGAACCAGGATGAGGGTCAAAAGTTCATTTGTAGACACGTTTCAGGTGTCAACAAGATAAAATCGGTTAATACAATGATAATAAAGACCGTGGTAAATATCATCTACAACAGGTTCATCCATATGTGAATACATTTGTCTTTGACTCAGAGTAAGTTAGTGATCTTACTATTTAACCTAAACTCACAGAGAAATACAACATATGTATTATCTTGTTTACCGAATGAATGATCATAGGTACACAATGAACTTGTTTTGGGCAAGAACAATTACAAAATTACCATTTTAAATAGCACATAACGATACAGAATAAATAAGCCATACAAAATTAAATGTACATAGCAATATATATATATATATATATATATATATATATATATATATATATATATATATATATATATATATATATATATATATATGCGTGTGTGTGACCTCTAATGGTTTAAAGCTACAAAACGACATGTAAGGGTCTATGGACTAGCACAAAGTGCATGGATTCTTCAAACGAATTAACAAACTTAGGAAGTAACGCCTACAAAAGAACTAGGAAACATCACATCAAACAGTTTATAAACAAAATGTATCTTCATATAGGTTTCGTTACTTATGAAATGTAGGTTAAACGTTTCTGTAGCGATGCACTTAAGACCGCTCCGGTGGCCTAGTGGTTAGAACGTCCGCCCCGGATGCGGGAGGTCATGGATTCGAACCCAGGCCGAGTCATGCCAAAGCTCTCAGCATTAAGAGGTTAGTGTTACAACTGGTCGGCCTGGTGTCATGATAATGTGACTGGATGGGACATCATGCTACATGTCTGCGGCATGATGCCACAGTGCTAGATATCACTTGAAACTGTCACATTGCAGACATCGTCGCGATATGACTGAAAAATTTTTGAAGCTACATAAGAAATCTAAATCATACACATACACATACACACACAAATCACGATACCCTTAAAAGTAAACGCCTTTTTATCCGCACATACTTATCTTTGAATTTATTTTAATCTGAGAATCAGTTACTTTAGACTTTTTCATCTGAATCAGATCGATACTATTTGTTTTCGTCTAGGTTTTTGAATCATGACTTCGGATAATACATCTGCTTATTCAAGAAAAAGGAAAAGAAAACACGAAAATGGTGAAGATACAACAAGACGTTTCACACGTGCGTGGGAAGGTAAAATAACATTATGTGCAATAAATGTTGTATTTGCATGAAATACGTGTGCTTTCATAAAACAATATATACTTATATACTTACACTAGCAAAAATAGACAAAACATCCACATCCTCTTGAATGGAAATGTTTAATTTTTATCTATGCAATGAAAATCCAAATAATGTTCTTGTCGACTTCTTGAAATTAACAAAATGAATGGATAATGTAAACTTAAAAGTAAAGGATTTCATCTGTTTATGACAATATATAATATATAGCTGATGGGTATTACTAAAACATCATAAAAAAATCGGTTATATTTTATATTTTACACATGTACAAAATGCTGAAAATATTAGAGTAAACGTTTGGTTTCATTTTTCGTGTAAATTATTTACTTTCACGGTGCTAATAGTAAATGTTAATTTATATGTTCGCATAGTCACATCGATTCTTATTGTGCTGTTTTCATGCATTAGTAATGCTCTTTGAATTTATTTTAATGTATTTTATAATGTATATAACATAAATAGTTTAATTTGTAGACTGCATGCGATAATAATAATAATACACGTTAACGGAATCTCCACCCGAAAAGTGCACTACACTAATCTGGTTTCTTTGGCATTCCCTTCATTTTTGAACCGATTCGATGACAACCAGTCTATCAGGTGTTAAGTTAAGATGCACTAAAGTGGTCAAAACATACAAATGTAAACAGGTTCAATAGATTTTGAACATCATTTATCCGAAACAAGCCAACAGTTGAAAAGAAATTCCACCAATTTATCGTCTTAGCTCCGATATATGAGGCATCATTTGGATACTCTGGCACAAGGACTATTATTAAACCTTGAATCTGTACACACGAAACATATACTTTTGAACTCATATAGTATGTTAACAATAGTGTAGCATTCTTTATATCAGCATCTGGAAAAGTAAAATCCACTTAAACGTCAAAGTTCGTCAGAGTTATTATATGCATGCCATTTTCTACCACATAATAAGATAGAAGGTTAAAGTCCGATGTTGGATCAATTTTATCCACGATGTTTCCTGACTACAAACCTTCTAACGATGGATTATCAACTCTTGCAGTAAGGAGTGACATCAGTGGTTAAGAAACCTTGCGTTATATGCAAGAGATCCGAAAGGTCCTAAGCAATATTTTGTCAATATATCAATACAAAAAACATTTATTCGGTCATTTTGTTTTTCGAGGTAGATATTATAGCCAAATGGTTCGTCTGAAAAAGGATTACATTCGAAAATCGTGTACTAAACCTTACTGTGAAATAATAACCGATTTAACAAAGTTTATAATTGATAAACTTGGTAAAATTTCTACAAGCTGATTATGCAAATAATGTAATCATATAAAAAAATGATAGGTGTATCACAGACATATCATTATCACAATAATGCAATGTCGATGCTAGATCAGGTGTCATTGTGAGCATCAAGAAACTAGATCGCGACTAGATACTTCCGGCATGGTAATGATCCAGGTATATTGATTCTAAAATCTCGGCGTGATCTAGCAATGAAAATAGCTAGAGAACACACACACACACACACACACACACACACACACACACACACACACACACACAGAGTTGATGTTCAGCTCAAATTAAATATCCACGACATTTGGTTTATTTAGCTTTACACCAATTTCTTCGGAAATATTGTGCAGTGACGGTTTATGTTACTCTATCCAAGACGGCGATAGTCTTCTTTCACAAACTCGGCATGTAAAATACAAGATACAATGAAATCAAAGGTTAAATAAACAAATCGGAAAAGCTTTCAAATCATATCACTATATATGTTATTGTAGAGCTTAATACCATGCACATTTCATTAAAAATATCCTTTCTGAAACAAAAATACCACTACACTAGAGTGATCACACTTTTTTAAATCTTATTCAGTTGCATAGTTTCAAACATAGACTGGTAAATATATATTGATATCAAGCACGCTCATAATTGTGTTAAGCATTAACTGTAGACACAAACACAAAAAAATGAATGGCATTTGAGTCCCGATATATTTCGTCCGAACCTAATAATGCACAAGTTTCTTTTATGCCTAGATTTCCGCTCTGGGAAGTCCTTTACATTCGTTGAGATGGTAAAGTCAGGAAATTTATTTGAGGCAGCACAAATGTTCAGGAATGGGGACCTCCCAAGTGAAGCTATCAGAAAACTTCTTCAGACAGAGACTTTCCCTCTGAATGAAGCACAAAACCTTCTCAATAGATTGGCTGCGATGATAAAATGCTCAATGGAAAAAAAGATAAAACATGTATGGGTAGGATATCGAAAGAGTCTTACAAATGTACCTGTTTTTGTGCTAATTTCTTACAATAACGGTGTTATCATTTCGGCTGAAGATATCCCAGAGTCGTACCGTTCTTTTGAATGTGTCATTCGCCATGAATCTGAAGTAAGTAGCGAAGCTCGAGAAATAACCGAAAAGGTCGAGGTCAGACAAATCGTAATAGGGAAAAGAGATGGGAGAGAAATGAAAAAGACATTATCAAAGAACATTGACAATATATTGAAATATCATAGTAACGTCGAAATGATCGGCGTTTCAAGCGTTCGCTCCATTAAGTATGGACAGAAATATGCAAAGCTTATTCCAGAAAACTGTATCGTTGTATACGTACATGCAAAGGGAATCATTCCTTACGGCGAAAAAGAAATTCCGTGTCGAATTGGAAATTATCCCGTAGACGTGCGGGAGGGAAAATTTGTCCAATACAGCAATGTTCTTGAGGCAAAGGATTATCACCAACATTTAGAGATGGGTTGCCAAATTGTTCGTAGGGGATCGGATTTAATCGGAACTATTGGAGGTTTTCTTGACTTGCGAGATGGTGGTGTTGGAGTTCTCACATGTGCTCATGTTGTCCTGACGGAACAAGAGCGGGCACATTTTCTGAATTGCAACCCTGTGCAACAGCACGATGTGCTGCAGTCCCTACCATGGCGTACTCTCTGCATGTGTCAACCTGATCAATATCACGAGTTCGGAACAGTGCATAGAATAGTCATACAACCAGGAAGTGCTTCAGAAGTAGGAATTGATGCTGCAATCGTTAAAATCACCTTGGATACGAGGTTACCGGTATCGGGCAGGTTTCCAAAAGATTGTAGTCCAACTGCAGGAACTACAGGTAACACAGTGTCATGTAATTGCCCTTCGATTTCAATGGTTGTGGATTTTTGTGTTCATGGTTAGCATGAAAAAATAATCTTTGCTAAATTATAACGTGTATTATTGATCTTACTCTAGCCCTAAATTTCTCCAAACTGATTGTATTTACAAAACAATATATAATTAGACCAATGTGATGTATATTCATATATCGCAATGGAAGCAGTTATCATAGATACTTGAAGTTCAAAATGGGTAAAGACAAAACATAGTTATATCGGCTATTCTAGAACGTTGACAAGTTTCAACGTGCACCACATCAATTTCATGTAACAAATTGCATGTCTTTAAAGTTATTTTACTTTTTAAATTATAGGATATGGAACAGAGAATCCGATTGAGTTTTCTAGCGGAATCTGTAAAGAAATCAGACCAGAAATGGAAGGGTGTGAAGTCGTCAAGTTCGGTGCTACAACCGGGATAACAAGAGGACTACTTGCCCATACATCCTTGTTTGCCAGAAGGTCTCATTATTCAGACCTTGCCTTTCCCTTAATGTACAATCAAATGGAAATTAGACCACTGGAAGGTTTTGATGGCTTCGCACAACCAGGCGACTCTGGTGCTCTGGTATTCATGGCGCAGGAGGGTAATCGAATGAATCTGGCCGCAATTGGAATTGTAGTTGGGGGAACGACATCAAACACAACGGTTGTTACCCCAATATTGAGCGTTCTAAGAGCTTTCAACCTTGCCAATGCTGGCTTTAAGCCGTTCATACATTGTCCTGCACCTAAGGGTAGTATAACGCTAGAAAATCTATCCAATGCACAAAAGAAACAGGGAAAACAAATGAAAGAGCTTAAAAAACAGATCCAACTGCAAAGAAAAGAGCAACATAAGCAAAATCAGAGAATCAAAGATCTATCAAAGGAAGTCAGTAAAAACTTTGCCAAGATCCAGAACATGATTCAAAATATTCCAAATAATCGAATATGAAGAAGTAGATTTTAATTCAAGGTAGAAGTGTTTTCAATTTGCATGCAACAGCAATACATGTTGCCTAATCTATTAGAAGAAATCCAAAGACGGCTGAAATGATATCAAGGTAAATTTTAAACATCAGGACTATGCTTTCCCCATAAAATAAAGTATTTGTAGAGATGATTTATCTTAAAAACAGCATAATGAACGTTTTGAAAATACTGATGTGAGAGAGACAGGTAGGTTTGCCTTATAAAAATCAATGATCACATTAAGAGTGGCATGTTTTGTATCATAAGAGTGGTGAGGTCTGTCATGAACACCTTGCTGATTACTCATATTACACACGAAAATTATTAAGCAGTTACCTCGTAAAATATGCACAGGTGACATCAAGACATAAACATTTCTCCCTGTAGCTAAATGACTAATTTGAATTTCAAAAATTTATGCTCTTTCTTAGTGTATATATATATATATATATATATATATATATATATATATATATATATATATATATATATATATATATATAATGTGTGTGTGCCAATTGAAGTTGCTACGACATTTATGAACTTTTCTTGTAATTGTAATATTAGTTTAATGGTTGAAAATATTTTCATTACCAACTTCGTGCTTTATGGTAATTCATTCATTTTAGAAATGTTTTTCAAAGTTAAAAGTCCAGATTTAGAGTCTAAATTTGGAAGGTTTGTATTTCTTACTAGCGGTTTTCTTCCTATAGCGTTCGTTGGTAATTTAAGCATCCCTATACAGTAAGCTGTTATGTGCAGAAAGAAAATAAAGAAACAATAGACATACGAACCAAGCTCATTGTTTACATAGTAAATCATTTCTTGTCCAGCCAGCAAGTTGTACATTGCATTTGTATGAGAAGGTCATGAACTCGGAAGTCAGGTGATGTAAGCTTCGGTTACTTGCTGACCGCTTTTGGACACGTAAAAACATCTAGTAGCTCCGAGGCGAAAGCTTAGTTCAGTTCTTCCTACGCTGTGTTCTTTTCGGAGCACGGGTTGGACATTTGGGCATAAAAAGGCCCCTGTTATCTCCGAGCGACAAACTACCAAGTCATGAATTGATTAAATTCTGGAATTAATATTCCATTTTCGATGATTCGACACTTGGCATCACAATTACTCGACATAAATATTATTATATTTTCCTGTAATGTTTTTGCTAAACAGTCAACTAGAGGTCTATATCATATCAACGTTCTAATAACTATTATTATATTTTGTCTCTGTTGTTTGTCACTTGAAAACCATAAACATATCTCAACATCACCTTTTGGTGCCTGGAAGTTGGTGTTACGTTTCGGAGTATATCACGCAATGACAGTCAGTACAAATATTTTGTGACAAAAATAAACTTCTACGAAAAAGAACAATATCCTGTTACAGGCATCCACTGAATCTCTTGTAAATAATATACACTCTAACATCAATGTGGACCTAGTTGGGGGGACGGTCCCTTTTTTCTATGAATTAACACAGTTATTTTAGTAGACAATTAAACTGTAGAACACTGCACAATAATCTTACTCAACAACCGCGGGGCTCAGATGACAGTGCGGACTTGTGATTGAAAGAAGCAGCGGTGTGTGTGTGTGTGTGTGTGTGTGTGTGTGTGTGTGTGTGTGCCAAATCGACCTTTTGGGGCGTTTTTAAAGTTCCGGTTCTTGATGGATATGACTGTTTGTCGTAAGCCACAAGAGTATTGACGTGCCATGAAAATCTTCGACCGACGGAGCATGACTGATGTCAGTGATAAATACAACAACATCGTCATCAGCGGAACGCTCGCGTCCCAATGAATCCTTTTTGAGCCATCTCATTATTAGATTAAGCAGCAGGCGAGATTTAGGACCCAGACTGATCAATGGTGACGGCGTGGATATAACTGGGTAATGCTGGATGATGCCTTATTGGTCCTTGCTCTTGCGCTGCTGAAAAGCCAACCACGTTCATGTTGTAACAATTTATTGTTATCTACACTCATGAGTCTATATTGATATCAGACTTGACGAGGAAACTGACCAAAATATTGAGAATTTCGAGTGAATGCGATTGACGGAATCGATTTATCATTATCCAGGATGATACCGGAAAGGCGCAACGGCGATTAGCAAACTCCTCGATGCAGCGGGTGTCGCGCATGGTGTTTCTGCAAATTGGTTATCCCGACAGGCAAAGTGGCAAATTTACCTACCAGCCTACAAATGATTTAGCGTGGATGAATTGTTGTCAGCACTTCCATCGAAGTTCATCAGGCAGATATCTTGATGGTAGTCGACGTTGATGGTACTCGACGTTGCAAGCAGATACAAGGAAGGGGATACATTTTATCGACTAAAACAGCAACTGAAGTCGTTTAAACGAAGATGTCAACGTGGACCTTTATTCTGTCCACAATTGCTGCAGGTTCATCCTGGCAAATAATGTATTGGTGCAGTAACATCACTGATGCAACAACATAATGGTGAAATCAGACGCATACACGCCGCCATACATCGTTATCAGGCAATCGCTGAGTGATTTAATCGAACACTTGATGCCCTATTGTTTTTACATCATTATGTTCAGGAATTACTTTCGAGCGCAGAACCGAGATATCGCGATTGGGTTGCAAGGCTACCACGTAGTAGTAAAGGAAAATGAGAATTCTATCTCAGAGACCCCCTTCCCTCTCCCAACCGCTTCTACGCTGACATTTTCTTCACCATGCCCCCATTCCCTAAAAAAAACGCTTCTACGCTGACATTTTCTTTACTAGCCTGTAGCTCAAGGTGATAACATATGTGGTTTTTTCACAGGTGACGAAATATGTTTGTAGTGGAAAGGGGGTCTCTGAGATAGAAACAACTCATTTTCTTCTACTACTATAAATATTTGTTTAAAAAAATAAAATAAAAATAATATCCCTGAGAGAGGAATGTTTTTAAGAACTGCACAACATATAATTATAGCATATTTACAGCATTATATATAAGGACTGCATAACCCCATGTGACCTCCTAGATTGCCAAAAGACATTCTAGCAAGTTCAGTGAGTACATATAAACTTAATTAAGGACTGCACAACACATAATTTTAATTATTAACTTAACTAAGGACTGCACAACACATAATTTTAATTATAAACTTAATTAAGGAATGCACAACACAGTCTTAATTATTAACTTCCTTAAGGACAGCACAACACATAATATTAATTATAAACTTAATTAAGAACAGCACAGTTACATATAAACTTAATTAAGGACAGCACAGTTACATATAAACTTAATTCTAACTTATCTCTATGGACAGCACAACATATAACCCCCATGTGAAAAATTCTAGATTGCCAAAGGACATTCTAGAAAATTTAGAAGGTGACTAAACAGACACAAACCACCACGTGAACTCCTAGATTGCTAGTAAGTTCATATGGTGACGAAACAGACACAACCCCCATATAAACCCCTAAATTACCAAACGATATTTTAGAAAGTTCAGAAGGCGATCCATATTTTTTATGGACTGCACAACATATAAAGACGGCACATTCAAACCGGGGATTTATCTATGTTCAACAGATTTTGCATACTCTCCCCCATAATCAACCCCGCGAAGTGCAAACGTGCACCCACCACGTGGTGACATGGTGGGAGAGTGTATTTTCTTCTGTTGAATTTCGGACCCCCAATTCTTAGAAAAATGGCATCGTACCGCCACACCGTCGACTACGTCTGTTACGGGAATCGAACTCAAGACCTTAAGTATGAGAGTCAGCCGCGATGCCACTAGACCACAGATTCTCGATATAAACATATATGTTTGAAAAAAAATATTTTGAAGTTATCAGATGGGAAATTTCTATAAGTGATTAGCACTACATTTCTGATTCTGAATAAACATTATTATCAAAATATAACATGAATCGCGAAATCTACAAACTTACATTAGTTAAAATACATTCCAGTATGTACAGAAAACGAAATGCCATGTTAGATTGATTCAACGGCTTAAATTACAAGACAGACAGACTTCTGCAGTCTGGAGATCGATAATGTGCAAGTGGCTTTTAGTCAAGCTTCATACACAAAATCAGTTCAGAACATTGGTTTTATAAGGCCATATTACAACATTTATTTATTCATTCTACGGTCTTAAAATTATTATACTGTTTGATACTGGATGTTTTTAACAATTTATTTTCTTCCTTTAACGAACAACGATGAAAACATACAAGCAAAACTGTTACCTTAGATGAGGAATGTTGTCAAATACTTATACCTAACATTACATGCCATGTACGATAACACAGGCAATTTATATAAGCTGGATTACAGGGTTATCTCCCTTCAAAAAAATACAAAGAAGACAGACAGAGATATATTTCTTCTCTGATTATTAGCGTCTCAACATAAGCTATTAGGAATGATTCATTATCATGTTTATACAAATAAAATAAAATTTTTCCGCTTACTTTCGATGACATTCAAATAGCTCTTCCATTGCTATCTTACTGAGAAGATACTTACTACCTTTGCAAAATCTTTGACCGGTCTTAGTCTATATTAATTTTTCCATATTTTTCTTGACATATCGGATCAAAAATGTTATCGCATTTCAATATAAGCTCATCTCGTAACTTTTCAAGATAATCAAAATATTTGCTGTTATCTGATTTGATAAGAGAGAGTTTCATTCTATCAAATTTACTAAAACAAATGCCTGAAATTTCATCATTAATATCAACCGATATATGCTGGCCATTAATCATTAATATTTTAATTTGGCTAAGTCCATCGGCTAATGTTAAATTTTCGAACATTATTTTTAATATTAGACTAAATTAACAAAATATGTCACTAGTACTGGCATAATGTCCAATAGCTAGTGTATTAATTCCGTCCTCGCAATATCTCATATCGTCAAAATTACTTAGTCCACGTTTTATAATTGTGCCTGTTTCAAGTTTGTGGTGATTTGCTCTAATAACATTTAAAATCATCAAATTTCATACATTTTGTAATACCCAACAGGAATACCTTTTGCTTTTTTGTCAGTTTATTGTCATCTAAACTTACGGCGTACATTTTACTTCTTAGTCCAATAAATTCCCTAACTGGCACAAGCATAAATTCACCTTACCTCTTGCCAGTAACTTTTTTATTTGCATTATCATGAAATCCACTACTTGCTGGATAATCTGATAAATCAAATAAATCACGGTATTTATACATATCTTGATAGACATCCTCACATTTTATAGTATAAACTAGCGAATCTGTATCAGTAAATAGCAACTCCGAATCTGGCCGATGTTTTTTTGGTAAAATTATAGTGAAAATCGTACATCAGCCACTTTGATATAGCAAGTACAGCTGCACCAACATAAATTCATTTATTTAACTTTAAATTTGTCTTTCGTCGTTGTATTCCAGCAAGATTTCCATTAAATGTTTTCATACTGACAAAACCGTCATAGTTAACTAATTTATTTCTGCCATTTATATCGTTTACAATTTCAATATTGACTCGTTTTCTGAATATCTCCATCGTGTTACCGATTACGGAATTGTTCATTAACTTTAAAATATTTTTCTTAAATTCAGTTTTAGCATCAGCACAACATTTCATATAAAAATTAATATAATCTGCCATCCACCTCGACTGATTAAATTTTAACACGCGATGAACTTTTTTCAGAATTTGTCCAGCATCTACTGCTTGTTTTAAATATTTGTGATGTATCACGTAATTTCTTTTAATTAACACATTTGGAACTAGCTTATTAACAATCGAATTTATTTCTGTTGTCATTGCCCTTTGTTCAGGTGATAATAAACTATAATCAATCATCATAGACTCTGCTAAAACGGGTAATCGTTATTTAGATCATGGATAATCGAGATCAACTTCAACAAAATAAACAATATCTTTTTGGAAGATTTTTTCAGTTTCTTTAAGAAATTGATCTGTAGTTATCAAATGAAATCCACTGCACGGCATTGGTTCTGACATTGCATAACCATTTAAATTAACAGTGTCCAGAAAAATAATATAATTTGAAGGTAACTTTTTATCGTAATTTTTCAGATATTTATTATTAGCTACCGCATATTTTGTTTTTTGTTTTTTTGGCTATAACGCTAATTCCGCCTCTGATACCTTTTCAATAAAATTAAACATATTAACATCTCTCAAGAAATCCAATTCTATCTTACGTGTTTTTAGCAGAGCATCCCACTACAAACCTGGTGCAGAATAATACCAAATGGGGTCTAGTCCATAACATTTGTGAATAACTTTTCGAGAACTCTCGAAAACATCTGCTAGTTGTAATACATATGTTTTCAAATATAAATCATCATAATCACCAAATGTTTTTCAACTAAATTTATTCCAAATTTCTTGTGCATATTTGTACTCGTCATTTGTAATATTTTCATTTTTTTTAGCTGCGAGTAAAATTATCTTGATCAGGACGAGAAGTTTCATCAAATCTGCTCCAGTTGTCGAGATGCCCTTACGGAAAGACACCTTTTTTGTCAGAAAGACGTAGTTTTCACCAAAGCAACGTTTTAGATTAGTGAAATTGCTACAACCTTTTACAAGCTCATCTAATACTGCTGCCATAAGCTGCAGACTGTCAATGAAACGTAATTTGCCGAGCGTGACTGACATGTACTTTAAAAATGGTTTGGGATACAGTTTATAATATTATTTAATTTTAGGTTAGATTTAATTTCTTCATTGCCAAAAGAATCTACAATAATATGACTAACGTAACGACGAAAGTTATGTAAAACTACAGGAATAAAATCTGGCGCATGAAATCTTAAATTGCAATCGTTATGAGCTGCTCCGCGATATTGACCGGTTAGATGACACTGATCACGCACATTTTGCTCAGGCAACACTTTATCACAGATATGACAATTAACTGCCTCATCAAAATCAAGTTGTTGTTTTGGTGTTATTTTTATTGGAGCTGTTTTGGATAATCTGTTGAAAATTTTATTTGATTATTAAATTTTTTAGTGACCACACGGCCGGACTTTCAGATCCGCCATTTTTACATGTGTATAATTTTACTGGACTTGAAAAATTATCGTTAGCACAACAAACTACCTTATAAGCTGCTCCGCAAGGAAGATGTTGTTGTATTTCTGTTGTACTTGGTTTATTTGCATTATTTTCTGTTCCGACCACAGGAACAAGTAAACACTCGAAATCAGCATAAATAACAAGCGGAATACTTAGCTTATGATTCTAATTTTTGAATTTTAATACTTTTTCTTTTTCTCCTGACATGGTTATTGCAGTTTTTCATCGCTAGAAAAACCTTGTAAACAACTGTATCAGAAATGTTTATTATTTGTATTTTTATTATATTGTCTGCCAACTAGGCATCTAAAGTTTTTATCCAGCTGTAATATCCTTTATAAAATAATGAATTTATTGTATTTTGTGTAGTAGTCGGTAAAATGTACCTCGGGTAAATATTTTCTTTTCATCTAGTTCGAAAACATTTATTGAAATATCGTTTTGTTTTTCAAACTTTGGTATTTGATTCTCAGCTACTGGAAATGTTATTCCGTTAAAAGTTAGCTCATCTTTGTATGGCAGATATTTTTGAACTCGATCACATTTGCAACTTTGAAGATGTCTAGCAGATAAAATTGCCCAACGATAGCATTCGTAATCATTGTTTTTAACATTTATACAGCATTTTTTGTTTTTGATTTTTGAGGAAGATGAACATAAGAACTACCGCGAAGTACGTTATATTTCATTGTATGAAATAAGACCTCCTTTATCATTTCAAATTTCCAACCCGATCCTGATGCAGTAAATTCCTCCAATTTTTTATTTCGTGATGTATTTCATCAGAGACTGAGGAAATATTTGTTCCAGTTAATAATTTTCGTGATTTAGCTGTTAAAATATGGTTCGGAAATCTCGTTGGTGAAATTTGTATTTTCAAAAATTATATCAATTGTATCTTTTTGAAACGCGTGTAACTTTGATAAAATAACATGATACTGCACTATTAGCTTTACACTTTTATGAGCTGCAAGGTTGCAAAATGAATTTCAATCGCATTACGTATTTGATTTATATGAAGCATCTGACAAGGGAATCATACGAATTAGAAAAACAAAAAAGTTGTTTGTTTTATGCAAAATAGCTGATATTTGATGGCAACTGTCAGAGGAGCAAAGACTGACCAGGTTAATTATCAATCTCATCGCTTTATTATGAAACGTTTAACGGCGCTATTCCAAATAATTTAGTTATCGACCGTATTAACAAAATTAAAACAGATACTCGTCTAGAACATGTAGATCTAGTAACACCAAAAGAAAACAATAGACGTGGATCAGGTGGTGGTAAGAATTTTAAAAATCCCAAAAGATCAGTTGGTCAGTAAATCTTGAAACTGGAGAAGAAATGAAATTTAAATAAATGATAGCTGCTGCAAAATATCTTAAAATTCATTCGCGATCAGTGAAAGATATAGCTGATAGCGTACAAAGATCAGCAACAACAACGTTAACATTTGACAGATTTCTTTTCAAATATGATGATTAATTATATTTCTTAATTCTGTTTTGGTTAAGCAATTATGAACAAACATCAAAACATCATCAAGATCAAATTTTAGTGTTTAAATGCACTATCATTAAGTTTATTTATTTCTGCAGTTGTTAAAAGCATTTTGTCAGAATCGCCTTGCATTACAATAACGTTAACAGCATAAGCACTATAGCCCGACAGACATTTTCGCACTGCCTCGGCTAGTTCTCTGTAATTTAATATGTCAACTTTCTGATGACATTTTATATCAGGAGATTTCATCTCTGCAGTTATTTATTATTATAAATGAGATAATAATATATTATAATATGGACTTAATAAAAAAGACTTGCTGATATTTACGGGGACGATAATTTCACACCGCAATATAATTTCATCTCTGACGTAATCGCAAATCTGTTGGTTATAACGAAGATGAAATTATATTTAATAATGATGAAGATGATGATGACGTATATGTGGTTGATAAAATACAGTAGACTGACAACTTGACGATATAATGTTAAGCATCATATCGTTAAAAAGAAATAATACAATTTAATTTTACTATTGCCGGGCAACAAATATTTTGGCAACTTATAAGACCTTTTCTTAACGTAACAATAATTGGCCAGCAAAGGAGCATAAAATACGATTTTATTTGTGTTAAAATATTCAATTTAATGACATTCGATAATGCAAGTAAATTACATTTAATGTCGTTGAGTAGGCCTGTCAAATGTAAATCTGTGCTGATGAAGTATGAGCAAATTTATAACAATAATATTTTATAGATTAGTTGGTACCCAGCTATTACATTTCTCGCTATATCCACGCCATTCAACTAAACTTGTACTGGCTTTTTCCTAATAACTTTTTCAATAACAAATATATCTTGTTTCGGTTTTTTGAAGTTCTTGTTCGTAAAAACTACCAGTTAAATGCTCACCCAATAAATCTTTTAGCGCATAGGTAACCGGTATTGCTAGAAAAATTTATCAACAACAAATATTTCTTCGCTCCAGTTTAGAGTAAATCCTTTTTCAAATGTTTTGTTTCGTCAGAGAAATTCTAACTTTATCACCAACTTTAAATTTATGTGTGCGGTACATGCTTTCGTTTGCTAATATCTATACGAGCTGATATATAAACATCTGACAGCCAAAAATACAAATAAGTATATTGACAATCTACAGAAAATTGTTGATAAATAAAATAACACAAAGCAAAGATAATAAAAATGTCGCCAAACGACGCAATTAAAAATCAAATAAGTATATCTCAGCAACATAATATTTTATATTTCCATTAGAAAAAACTGTTAACAAGTACTTCTTTTTTATATTTGACGTTGTTGCTGGTGAACGTCCGTTTTCATGACTGACAGCATTTCAAATATACACAGTTGATGATCACATTTAATCTGATGCTATAAAATAATGTCAGAAACACCAATTATAACTGTTGCGAAAGATTTTTATGATAATATTTTTAACCCCCAAAAAGATGTTGGGGATGATTCACTGGCGGCACGTGCGATAAATACTACGGAAAATTTTACAACTCCAATGATAAACTCTTCATTGTCAGAAGAAGCAAAAATATTTGTTCGTGTTATGCATATGCGAGGACCACAACTGAAATAAAGCAATAGAAAACTTTAATATTATAAGCAGATACTGTCATCTTGATGATTGTCTAGAAGAACAAAAACAAGTTGAAATCTTGTTTAGAAAATATTGCTTGCGCTTGATTTTAAAAATATAAATTTGATAATGCGATTAGGCCTGTTAAAAACACGAAGAGCGCAGGAGGAAACAAGAATGAGCGATAACTATGATCGTCCCAACAAACCAGCGGAATCTAGGATAATGGGAATAGGAAGAAACAAGAAGTTATACAATAGTTTTTCAAAACGAGAAATTTTTAAGTACCTCGGTATGTACTACCATGACAAGGAAACACTAGTTAATATCGTTACCATGACAGCGGATACGGAGTTAATTATAAAAGCATACTCAAACGCAATTTTGCCACTGATGCGCAAAAAAAGACCCAGAATTTGATCCGATTATTATTGACATATCTCTAAAGAATCCCATCGATGCAATCGCGAAGAAACACATACAGGTTAAGCAACCCGACCCGACAGCGAGACAATTGCTACACAGAAACGTAACATTCAAATATTTATATGACCCTGATGAACTTGAAGGTGGCAATAAAAAGCAACTGATCCTGTGGTAAGGTCTACTGGTAGGTCTGCAATTGACAGACTAGATTCGGCGGCTCCTCGACGTGGATTTAACCTTGCCAATTACAAGGAATTAATGAAAATGCACAATTGCCACCACATTGGATTCGGTAATCAATCAGGGCAATAGCTGTTCGACGTAATAAGTTCCAGAAATCTTCATGGACGTTCTGGAATTACACTGCGCATTATCTTACTTTGAATCCTGTTGGTTTAAGTCTCATTATTACTTTTAGCGCTCTTAACAATTCGACCACGGCCCTGTGGTCTTCTAACGTCTCCACGTAAAGGTTGGCATATTCTTTGATCCAGTCATGTGGCGATTCACCTGTGAATGGGGGAGTTTGACTATGATCGCTGCACACGATAATCGATACTGATTTTGTTGAAAACCAATGGAGAAAAAATTTTTAAATTATTTTTTGATACCTTACATATTTTACCTCAGATGATGATATTAAGAATATGTTTCTTAGCCATTCGTGATGGAGTCCACGCAGCACCACGCCATCGATAAAAGCTGTGATAAGCTCTGGCCTTAACCCCCTTCTCTTTTAAAACAATGGTAAGTTGGTGAGCTTGGTTTAGCACTACCATATCGATGGGAAATCCAGGGATACCCATAAATACTTTTAATGCGAGTGTTGTTTTACCAAAACGGCCAGGACCATTAAGATGAACCATTTTAGGTCGTGAAATGGGATGATGGACCAATGGTTCAGATGACAGTTGTGATAATATGTCGCCGATGTAATAGACGGGATGGTATTTACAATCTGTAAATCCAGAATAATTACGTATTTGCCCATTTTTTGCTCTTCATTGACCCCATAGAACATCGCCATCAGTACCTGACGACTCTAACGGAGTAATTTGGAAGCCGGTTGATAATCGATAAGAGATTTATTGACTTGTATGTAAGCATTGAATATATCAGGTGAGTAAAC
Organism: Megalonaias nervosa; assembly: GCA_016617855.1. Taxonomy (NCBI): domain Eukaryota; kingdom Metazoa; phylum Mollusca; class Bivalvia; order Unionida; family Unionidae; genus Megalonaias; species Megalonaias nervosa. The sequence continues at coordinate 66,353 of JAECUM010001591.1, read as the reverse complement.
TGCGGCAGACACAATCAGAGTAATTGATTATAGTACCAATTTTGTTTATTTTGTGCGCACCAGTCTAGTGGATTTATCTTCGGGTTTAGTTATTAAAATGACGACCAATCAAAGCATAAATATCCGGATGAATATTTTGTCACACTCAAATTATTCGATCTCGGCAAATCCAGTTAAGTCAAAGGCATCCACCGGCAGCGGACCGTTTATTGCAACTCTGGTCCTTTCGCGTGTCAGATGACGAAACCGTGAGAAAAACTGCACGCTCTCACCCTTGCCAAGAAAACTAGAATGATAACAAACTACCATATCAACAGAAATTACATTATAGGGATTTTAAATTGTGTTCCAAAGCCCACCATGTCCGAAATCAATACATGAACGTTGTATATCCTCAGTAAAGCCCCTTGGTGTTGGGCCCCATGAATATGTTTGCCGACAAAAGTGAGGACCAACACATGAGATTGTAGAACAATTCTTCAGCAATCTATCAACGACATTTGTGTTTTCAGTGTATTTTAGCGGTATTTATTTTTTTCTGCGTACGAAGAGATTTACAAAAATAAAGTTAGCCAGATGGTAGCACGAGCTGATCAAACCTCGTAATTCTGTCGTGCGCATATAAAATGTTACGTGACCCTTTGAGCTACGCAGTTTAAAATATCAGTTAGCCACGGTTGAAGAGCTTTAATATTAGGCTTGTTAAACGTATAAAGCGAGAAAACAACGATAGTCACAGGATATGCTCACTCATAATACGGCCTGTCAGCACCTGTCACCGCTCCCAGCTTAGAATTTTGATCAACGGCGACTATGTGCTGGCGTTATCTCGTGACTCACGCAGTCGAATTTATCAAGAATAATCCACACTGGATCCCCATCATAGCCGATGAAAATACATTTGATCCTGAAAAGGTCCTCTAGGTGATCAATAATCATCCTTGCCAGTTGATCATTATCGACACATCGATGACAATATTGTCGTGATCAATCCGGAACGTTATTCAAACGTGCTCCGCTCCTTCGCGCATGAACTCTTCCTTAGCCATTCTGTAATATTCGTGTAATTGTAAATCAGCGGGTGGTCGACGTTGCCATTTTTCTTGTCGGTTACATTTTCCATACGAAAACGTAACGTAGCCTAATGGGGCTGAGGCACAGCTAATCTTGCAAACTCATTCTCGGCTTCAAAGACCCAAATCTGATTTCCCAATTTTTTTGTGAAAATTTCTCAAAATTCCCTTGCGACACTTCACCTACTCATTATCTAATTAGGGCACAACATTTTATTTAATTAAAGATCTCCGGATTATTATATAATGATTTAACGAGCAGAAAACAGTTTCCGATGGCTGATGATAAGATCAACAACCCCATGTGGAAAATCTTGATATCACGAATATTGTGGATATCATTCTGCAAGCGTTTGATAGGAGACTTTAGAGCTGAATCTGAGCTTTTTCTTCAATGCGGTGGCAGAATATACAGAGCGCTGAAATGGTAACATGGCAAAAGAAACCGTGGGGGGGGGCACCTAATAGTAGCCGGGTTACTAATAGTGGCCCAGTGAAAGATGGTCATGACTATCTCAACAGAAGATATTGTTGCGCACTGAAAATTGTCAATTGAAGAAAATATAATGATATAATGGATGATTTAATCATTAATGATAAAATCACTGATGATAAGATCATCAATGATAAATCATTTCCATGGTTGCAACTACGTCGAATATGATGAAGAGGATGATGAATTCACGATGAAATGGGCGTGGTGAGGGGGTGCTTGTGCATGTTCTGGATGTACAAATGTAGAGGAGAAACTTAGAGAGGCACTAGTGAGGATTTTTTAGTCCGACAGGTAGAACGAATCAGGCATTTCTCTAGCTACCGCATTTTGTTTGCGCAAAGCAGGTACCGGAACGGTGATGTTCCGCGTCCGCAGAGTTACACTGCACCGCTACATAGAAAGGAATATAATGATTCATATCCTTTTGTGAAATCAGAACCGCTTTAGCGACTATATACAAGACGTCTATGGCCGATTTCATTGTATACACGTCCAAACACTACTCACGTAATCGAGTTAACACGAGTCCTGTTAATTTGAGGGTGGCAGAGCAGCGGACCCTCATTTGTATTTATATGGCAAAGCGTGATCTAGTCGCGCATCATTGCTTGTACTTACAAAGTACTTTTTCGTGTGGTGATTCATACATGACTCATCTTGTATACCACCCTCACTGTATTAAAATCCATCAAAAATTGATACTGGAAAATATTTTACACACATAATTTGAAGTAAGAAATGTACCCTCTGTACTGAATTAGTGTGTATTGAAGTGATAAGATTGCGGTATATCGCACATTTTTCAGGTACAGATGGCCTAAACAAACCGATAAGCGTAGAAAGGAATTTTATTCGGCCCCATGGGTGTGTCTAATCTCTGTTTGCGGATTTTATTTATCAGGTCAGAAGTGATTGATGGGTCAGAGATTTTTCAAATAGTTTGATGCTGTATTGAGATATAATGGGGGTTATTACACATTTTTTCCTTAGCTCTGTGTAGCTTTTTATACTAGTTCTTAAATATACCTGCACCAAGAAAAAATGGCATAACCTATCCACAAGCAGAGCTTTGCTTGCCAGCGACCAACGGTTGTCAGCACCAAAACAAAATATAAACTTGCTAGGCCGTGAACAGCAACCGTTGGTCGCCAGTGGTAAACAATATAACGTACCTTTTATGTTAATGACAGCGGTGAACTCCCACTTCAGTGCTATTTTTTATTTTTGTGTGTTTCGCCACGACCTTTGGTCGTTTCACGGCCTGTCTTGCACATGCAAAGTCACAGTCAATTCTTCGCTGTGTGGAAGAAAGCTATAATGAACATACCCTTGTCTGGCGTTTCGTGAAACGTCCGCTATCACCTCCCCCCACCTCCGAGCCTCCCTCTCTGGGCTATACCCGCCTGATCACTACCATATACGGTTTCACAGATAAGATTTACGTCACTCGTTGACTAAAATTAACATTACCGGGGGACTTATGGATTGTTCCTGAGTTTGAGAATATTTGTTGGGTGGTTTATCGCCCTCCATGCGGCATTTATCATCGGGATATATTCGTCAATTATGGCATTGAAATCCCGCTACATTTAATCGATATCAATCCCTGGTAGTTTGAAAGTATGTAATTCGGCTTCGGTGATCTGATAATGCTCCTACAAAAATTTTCTCATTTTAACCTCAGTCCGATCAGTCCGAAAATCGTTATTAATAAAAATTCAGCGTCGTATTTCACCGCCTCTCAATGATTTTTTGGTTTAAAATCATCATTTGGATATAAACTCCTGTAGATCGCACTGCACATTTTTATGTTCCTGCGCTATCGCATTGGCGAGGGTACCTTCTTCGAAAGTACGCACCTTATATTACGTCCTTATTTGCTACCTCGTTCATGGGAGGGAATTCTAGTACTCTCCATTCAGCGAGTTCCTAATCATCTGGAAAGTTTACAAATTTACGTGCATTCGATAAATAATCAGATCGTTGTGGTTGTGGCTGTGTGGGTCCAAAATACGTCGGCACCTCCAGCGTCCATCCCAGCATAATTCTGATTAACGACTGATACATGTCAGTGGCGTAATCAGTTTTAGATATTTCAGTGGTGGAACTCAGCGTTTTCTGCTGTACCGTTATGGCGATCTTTGATTCTTTCCTCGTTATTGATTTGCTCGATTTGATATGGGTGTAGTATGGAGCTTATTGTATGTCATATGTGTTTTGTTTTGGCGGTATTTTGAAAAACAAAAGCAGCAACAAGTTTTAAAGCTTTATGTTTACTGAAGTGACTATCAAATCAGATTTTAATGTTCATCTTATTTGCTATTGTTTGATTTATTCTGTTTTCATGACATATAAACAAGTGGTTAAATATGTTTTATAGCTTTGTCAAAGCTTCAAAAGAAACAAAACCTTGAATCAGTTATATGCGTGAATTTCCAAATAGTTAGAAAACGTACTACCTACAAATAAGCAGATGGACATAGTGTTAAGACCTCATGGTCTTAAAAGAAGTAAGAGAAAGAAGAGAAAACAAACAAGGGTTGTAAAATTCAACAAATAATTATATAATCAGGAACAAAACCAGCACACATTGCTAATTAAATACACATAACTCCTCCCCTCAAAACGAAATATAAAGTTCATACAATAAAGCTTTCTTTAAGATATTAGTCAAATATGCTTATAATTAAAGTTGCATTAGATGATGGCTTATGAATGACACAAAATATACATGAAGCTATTTTTTTATTTCTACACACAGTAAGTGCATCTGCAATAAGATTATCTTCACCTTTCATGAGCCTAAGGCAACTTGTGCAGTTATGTATTATCAGAAGCCATGTTAATAGGCTTTGATTGTTGTTTTTAATTTTGTTAATCAATGTAAGGGGTTGATAACTAAATACAATCATCGGACAAGGAGCTGAACTAAAACACTTCAGAATGTTGCAAATTCAACATGAAAACCAGACATTCCTTCTCAAATTTTGAACAATTTCTTTGGTGCTTGTTTAGTTTGGAAATATAATACACTCCATGATCCTCGCCATTTGCATCTTCGTGAATCACTACTCCACCAAAGTCTACATTACCTTCATCAACATACATTTGAAATGATAGAGTGTATTTTAGAGCTGAAATAACTGGTGTATTCTTAAGTATATCCTTTAATTGTCTAAAGAATCGTTATACATTTTTCAGATCAATGAAACTTAGATTTCTTACTCAATGTTAGTCAGATAATCAGCAATTATTGAAACATTGCAGTAGACTTTCCAATAATATCCAGCCATGCTCAAAGTTTGCATCAGATGCCTTTACTGATAAGCACTGGGAATTCAAGATAGCATTGACCTTAACTTCTATAGATTTAATTTGATCATGTCCCACATGATGTACTGAAAATGTAACACATGGACTAGAAAATTGCCTTTGGCCTAAATTAATTATCAATTTGCCATATTATAGTCTATATGTCCAGGTGTCGTTGTCGATGATGACGTCATTCATGTAAGAGCCATAATTATATAGACCATATGTCAGCATGTTCATTATACTCTGGAAACTTGAATGCGAAAGGTTAATACCAAATCATATCACTTTAGATTCATAATGTTCATCGCGAGTTACGAGTGCCGAAATTTCCTTTGCCATTAGAGGAAGCAGCCAGAATTATTTCAATGGTTCAAAATTTTGTGACATATTTTGCATTTACAAATTTGCTAATGCAGTCGTCGATTCTTGACATTAGACATTTATTTGTTTTGGTGAGACTGTTCATCTTTATATAGTGGCTGCAAATGCGGAAAGCATTATGTGGAATACATGGAAAACTCCAGTTAATTTAACTTGGTTATATGAAATCGTCCTCTAGCAAATATTGAAGTTATCTTTTGAAACATTCCTACCTGAGAAGATGCATCGTATAATGATGTTGATTCACAGGTGTGGAATCTAAGGTTTCAACGTTTTGGTAGATTTTATTTGTTCCAGTTGGGACATTTGGAAACAAGTGCTGGTATTACATAATAGCGGCTTTAGTTCACCTTTTGTTTTGCGCCTGCACATCGACAGTCTCAGGTTCAGATTATTAAAGAATTCTAATTTCCGAAGAATGGTTAAACTAATATCACTACAGTATGATTTGCTTGTCATTTGAATCCTCTGTGTAGGACAATTAAATAAAATTTATCGAATGATTAGCAGGGCTATCTCTAACAAAACACTACTTTAATATATGTATATGGTAAAGTTGTTCATGTTTTCGCCTCCCATGAGTGATAATGGTGTAATTTAGGTCAAAGATTGATGAAATCTTTCTAAGGCATTTTTAATGTTCGGGTGATAGGCATCAGGCTTACACATTTGGATGCCTTATTCATGCTTAACGTGCTGGAAAGATCCAGACACAAAACTTGAGCCTAGATCAAATTTTATAGATTTGGAAAGTCAAAAAGTGTAAAAGAAATTTCAGAGTGCTCCAATACAAGCTCTCATATTCTTCAAATGAATTGCCTTTGGAAATCTTATGGACGCACACATCATGGTCAATAAGTATTGGCTGCCTGACTTGGTCTTTGGTAACAGACCGACATAATCAACCAGCTTTCTGCTAAATGCTTCGTCAATTGGAGAAATAATTATTTTATAAATTATTTTAATCTAAATTGCATTTACTTTCTTCACTTTGCATTTGCAGTTCGTTCTAGACTTTCTTGCTTTGCTTTTCCATTCTTGCTTTGCTTACTCATTTGCATTTTTCTCTCTTCTCTTTCTCTAACTTCCGTATGTTTTAGAATTTCAAATTTGCATCACTTTTTGCCATATTCTTACTCATTTATATCATTTTCCTCTTTCTTCAATTGTTTTGTCTCTCTGCTCTTTCAGATATTTAATTTGTATCAGATCTTTGAAGCTGGGATTTTCGTAACTAAATTTCAATCTCTTTTGTTATTAAATTTTAAATCTTTTAATTTCATTTCAGAACTCGATATAGGCTTGCTAATCAAACACAAAACACCTTGGTCCTAAACGTCTTTTCTGTTATATTCGACGAACATAATTTGTATTTCTTGTTTCGTTAAAGAAGCCTTCGCTTCAGAAAGATTATAATGTCGGACACGCTGGAGCAGTTCGTCCTTTTTCAAAGACATACCCTTCCTGGTAGGATTTAAAGTGAATTTTAAATAAAACATCTTAAACTGAAATTTCTATGTATTGTTGCTTTCACTACTGATTACTTAATTATGTGAAATTAAAATACCAAGGACTAAATCATTCCGAAACAAAGTTAATTTAAATTTCAAAAACAAACTGAAGTTTTATTAAATATTTTAAAGAAATTCATATCCCCAACTAGTTCCGCTAATTTTCTGTTTTAACACTATAGTGTTTAACTAAGTAACAGAAACAAGCGCCAAACAACACGTTTTCAAACAGTCAAAACTATGTTGTTTCCATAGATTTAATACGCGTTTCAAGTCTTGCAGTAGCTGCAACGAAATTAGTTATATCGTTTATTTCCCTGCCCCAAAGTTCATTTGTCTGTTTCTTAGCAACATATCTTTTCGCATATCTGTCCACCTCGCTGTCATTCAGATTGTCACATCCTGGCCAAATCAATATTAGTATTCTCATGTCAACATCCAAGCATTAATACCATCACATTTTATTCCAAAAACATACCCACATGTGTCATGGTTAAAGGTGATGATGTGGACAATGGAAGGAAATTAATGTTTTTGGAAAACGTTAGTGAATATTGAAAACTATGTTCCTGCAAAGATATCCAATTACATTCAACCCCTGGCTCTTTTCTCGTGGCTAAATTGCCATATCGGCTAGTCTGACACTGTATTAAACCATCCATCAATACACAAAAACGTGAGAAATCGCCAGATTAAAATTTCACGTTTATTATGTATATTTCATTTGAATTGTGTTATTGATATTCGGTCATAAGTTATGTTCGACACTTGGGATTCCTACGTTATGTTGTAAACAGTTTTACATGGCTTAAGTTCAGAACATTGGTTCTTCCATGGAAATCATTGCTTGATTTCTGACAGGTTGGCTGCTAAACGTTAAGCAAACAGCCAAACGTTGTCCTATTCATACCCATATTCTCACATATATCAAGAGTCATCCCTTTCTATTTTGGTAATGTATAACGCAAATATTGTAAAGATTAAAATTAACTAATAACAGTTGCTAATAACTGATAGTTATGTATGGGTTTTATAGGTCATTAAATGCTCCTAAAAGCCAGAGTCTCCTGTTTTGCGTTTTTTGTTTTTTGGTTGTTTTTGTTTTGGTTGCTTGTTCTTTGCTCTGATTTGATTTTGTCATTCTTAAAATTGTTTATTACAGGATGAAATACCAATGGACGCTCAGTATCAGCTTAAATAAATGTGCATAAAAGCACAATGGACACGATGTTATAAAATGTTTAGTTAAACGTTCCTCTATCAATCGTTATTATGACTGAAGATGTTGTATGAACTATAGTTGTTTGTCGGCTTCCCTCGTTACATTTCTTAATTTCTCTTTCTCCTTCTCTCTCTGGTATAATATGGGCAAGTTCATGTATCACTAGTTTGCAAACAAAAACGTTCGGTATAGAAGGCATTATTTCAAGTTTGCGCTTGTTCAATTCCGATCACTGGAATGTAAGAAGTTCTTTAAGCAGCATTGACATCCAATGAAAGAGAATAAAAACATTCAGGGTTTAAGAAGTATGGTTATTATATGAAATGCTCTTCACAATTTGCTCTCATATAGGAATCTGAAATCAATGTTATAAATGTATGTAATAAAACTGAAAAGTCAATAACCCAAAGAGAAAGGTAAGTTTAATATGCTGTTTCTTCAATAGCCTTGCATTTTGGAATAAGTAGCAATTCTTTTTATAATGAGAAAATGAAAGAAGAAATAAATGAGCATTCAATCCTAATACTATGAATTTACAAGTCGCCACTGCTTACGTGGGCAAACCGCAGAGATGGTAAGTTCATGTGTGTGTCAGTCTGGCCTTTCTAGAAATGTATCTGTAATTCAACTTTAAATTATTTCCCACAGTAGACAGTTTGATACTAGGTTTGCACATAACCCTAGTACTTGTCGAGGTACATAATTCCTTTTTCCTGAAATTGTATATGTAAGAGTAATCCAAAATATCAATTCGAGCAACTCTCCGAAACAGAAACTTTGCTTTTGATTAACCGAACAATTCTTTACGTTGTCAACTTTTCATTGAAACTCAGCCAGTGTGATCACACCGACGATCACGTCAATACTTTCCGATCTTTTCAGTCCTTTTAATTATGACCCAGGAACTAGTCTTGAGGGCTTAGAAATGAACACATGATGCAATTTTGTCTGCATAAAGCACTAGGTATTTTCATACCGACAACGGTTAGATTGGATGAAAGACAGTGATTTCAGTCATTTGCTATCTAGAATATGTTCATGAGATAAAGGACAAAGAGGAAAAATGCCAAATGAACACAACGTGAAATCATCGTTTAATTTAAAACAGTATATGCTGTTGCAGTCACGCAATTGTTCTATCCTGTATGCACTGGAATAAGACCGAATTTCTTTGTACAAATGCAAACACGTACACACACACTCTCTCTCTCCCCCTGCCCCACCTCCACTATGATATCAGATGATTCCAGCTGTACATGTTTCAATGCCACATGGCAGTAAAATACATACTCATTTCCTATTAAATTTGTCTTGTCCATATTGCTTAACCAACTTCAGCTGTGAAAGATTGGTATGTTGTCATAGATATTTCGTTACAAATGTTCACAAAAATCTTTACAACTTCATTACGGACATTGGACCTTATATTCTCTTCACTGTTAACAGTTTCGGCAGGTAATCTGGAGTGTCCCTTCACCCAAAGCAGCTTTTTGATACGAAGTGATTTTTTCATGCCGGGGAAAATGCTTTGAAGGGAAAGTATGAGAGTAGTGTGAGAGTAGCAAAAATATATTCGTGCAAACTATCCTGGATTTTATTTCAGTCTAGGAGATGTGAAACATGTTCAGTTTAAGTCATAGGTTTGGGACCCAAAGAGTTTATTAAGTTGCGACAATGTGATCAGTCAACTTTGGATTGGCGGTTGTTCTATGGCCAATGATGTCTGTATAATTCACTAGATGGATATTTAGTTACAAATATTCAGTAATGAAAGCAAAAGTGCTATCCATAAACGGTTTATCATTCCCATCGTCTTCCCTGAACGGATGAACATTTGCATCCATCGACCTTGCACACATTCCCGATCAAAACAAGAGAATGTTACACGTTAAGAATTCGTGTATATTTCAGAACCCGACGAAAAAATATTACATCTTCTTTGGCAATAATTTTTTTATCGCTGTATCATTAAAATTCACATTTGCAAGGTCCTCATTTGGATTCATGGAGTACATTTTCAGCGATGTCTGTAGTAGTATATTATATATATATAGCGAGGTGTATGAATCTAGAGAAAGTGTGTCAAGCATATATTGGTGTCCAAATGAACCAATTTGAGCGGAGCGACCTAATTATGGTATGAAGGTTTTCTCAGAAAAGGAGTCTATATATTTGAAAAATCAAATGCCTAATAAAATACCGTTTCAAACTTATATGTATGAAAGCACGAAAAAGAGGACAGTGGATGTTGACTTGGGAGTCACACTAGAGTTCATTTAGGATGCTAAGTCGAATGAAATGAATTGAAATCTATTCACTGATTTAATGACCCTCATGGCATTGTTCGAGTTGCCAAAAATTAGTATTTCACTCGGTCATGTTTTCACGGGTCTCACAAAGTACCGTTCTTAGATCCTTGTAACACAAAACCGTGTGACTGATTTAGTCAATGACATCTCGTAGAGATGTAAGTTGGCTCTAAACTTTCCAAATACCACTGCACTTGATCTTCTCTGTCCGGTCAAAAATGCAGGTATCATCTTTCTGCATCTCTATAATTACTAAGCTTTTCGTTTTCATACCTATCTTGACCTAATTATACCATATGCATGCAACGGCCTGTTTCGTCCAAGGCAAATTATTTGGGCAATCAAACGAGAAACACAAATGCATTTATGTTGTCAAATATAAGGCCTCTGATGGCACTTTACTTGGAATAAATGTTGATATTGAACATATATACAAAAATGTACTGCAGGGTTTTATTAGATGTATAACATTTGCTACAATGTACTAATTAATGATTAAACGCGTGAATTGTTCTGAACAAAGATTTATATGAAATCATGACACGAAGGCACATCTTGCATGTAAGAGTTTTAAGTTCTGGCCTCTTGGTCATTTCAAAAGATTTGCAAATATACTGCTATTATAATGAGGAAATGCACCAAAAAATTAACCTTTTTCCCAGACAAGTCGGATATTAATGTTTCAAAACAATGTATTCTTGTATGACTGGAAATTTAATTTACTGATCTTCATTTTCATATATAATGGTTGTATCACAGTGGTATGGTGAGTATGGAGAGTTCCAAACAAAGAATTATGATGCATATGAAATATTTATATATTTTGAAATGGTATCTTTACTTCATGTTTGCCCTATTGAGTTCATGTACATCTATAAATAAAAACAACACTGAAACGCATAAGCAACTATCTACATATTAGTAACAGCAACCTTCAGTGTAAAGCAACTGTTTTCCTTGTCAGAGGAACCAATTAATCTTATAACACTGCTTCAAAATGTTGAACTATTATTTTGAGGTGCAAGCCACCATCATAATTGCCAGAATATACATAAATGAGATGATACAAATAAGTGGATACTCACCAATGATTCCAAAATCAATGCCTTTCATTTATTTAAATAATGTAAGTTCTTGTGAGTTTATCGTATTTCATTGCAAATGGATATGTATGTATGTATGTATTGTTACGAGTCTACGCTCTTAAAATGAGTAACAAAAAGACGAAAAGACAGCAAGTGTTGTAAAATTTACCAAATAATTTATTTCCTTAGAATACAAAGTTACAATGAGACAAAAAAGAACTTTGGTTATTGCAAATTAAATCCCAAAATCATCCAAGAATTACACACACGAGTCCTATTAATTAAAAGTCCTGAATAAAATTGAGGAAAAGGCCAGAAAATAATTAAAAACTGAAGTCTATGACGTGTCTGTGTTAGTCATTAAAGTGTTGATGTTTCAACCTTTTTATTGAATCACATAAATATAATTCCAGGAATGAATATACTATAAATTCCTGTGAATGTCTGTATCCAAAGATGTTATCAGAGCATGTTTGTATTTCCAGAGGAAATAGTCACATGAATTCAATAATTTAAGACTCTAAATTCAGCCCAACTGGTCAGAGCATAATACAGCTTAAAAGTGCTAGAGGTTAAAGCACGAATGACCGTATCTTCCGAAAGATAAGGAATTGATGATGATGAACGATGCGTGTATTTAAGCACATCAAATAATTGATGAATTCGTTCCTCATGCCGCATTGTTTGAGAAGATTTGCAACCATTTTCTATGCTGGTTATCACGGTATTATCATAATGGAATGTAATGTGTAAATCAGAATTTTTCTACAGCATTGTTAGATGTTTTGTTTCGTGTATCTAAAGAAAGGAAGAAAGAAAAATAAACGTGTTTATACTAGAGACTTTTATTTTATAATACGACTTATTATGTATTTGTTATATCGAAACTTGGGAATAAAATGCTCATTGTCTCTTGTTATCGACACTAAGATGTATCGTTCCCGTTTTGGTTTTATTCCTAATATAAGATTGGAGCGAATTATCATGTTATCAATTGTTTAATTGTCATGCATGACAGTGTGGCATAACGTTTCACTTACAAGCTAACGAACGCGCGTAAAATAAAGGACTTTGAACACTATCTAAAGGTGTGTATATGACCTGGAAAAATTTAGGCACGGTCATTGAGATTGGGTTTGTCAGTCCCCCTCAAAGCGCTGTCATTATGTCATGCATTAGCAACAAAGACTAACTTGTACAACCTATTATGGATTCCCATTTAGCTAGGAGAATAGTGTCTCTCGCACAGGAAAAGGATGATATCAAAAACATGCACATTCAACAAATGTTCACAACATCGTACGATGATAGTCAATACAATGTATGTTCGGGGTCTCAAACAAAGCAAATTTTGCTGTGCTTTTTAGACTTTGTCTCGTCTACTGCTTATTAGTCTTCTGAATTAACCACAACAGACCTGTATAAGGCAAGATTATGCGATATTTCAAACAGATTAGTATGTTTGGGTTTTATTGTCTGATGATATTATTTATATCTGTGGTTAACATGACCTGGTGTAATACAGTAACTGAGTGAAACAAATTAGATACACCCATCGTAAGTTTGCAGCATAAAGTACGAACTCCTGAAGCAAAGTTATTTCTCATCTCCACATCACTATACCATGGACACTTGTTTTTTACGATATCAAAACTTTTCCTCACACAAGTGCATGCAACCTACAATATATATCCAAAGCACACCATATGTGGTGCAGAATTATATATATATATATAATAAACCTTTACTATCTGTATTATTAAAGTTATGAATTAATTCGTTGTACATTTAATATTGTTCCGAGTATATGCTCTTAAAAATAAGTAACATAAAAGAGTAAAGACAACAAGGTTTACGAAATTTAACAAATAATTTATTTCTCTAGAATACAAAGTGAAAAATGAGAAAAAAGAACTTACGGTTTTACGAATTAAATCCAAAAATAATCAAAAAACTAAAAAACACAAGTCATATCAATGAAAAGTTCTAAGTGAATTTGTGTTCAAATCTCGATGAAATTCAAGATGGAAGGCAATGACGTCTGTAATAACCTTCAAAGTGTAGATGTGTCAACAGTTTCTTGTTGAATCACAGAAAATATTATTCCAGTTTTGAATTCTGTATAAATTCCAATGAATGTCTTTATCCAAGAATTATATCAGAGCACGTTTGTATTTCCAGGGAAAATAATCACTTGAATTCACTAACTTGAAGAAAATAAAATTTCAGCCCAAACTGGTCACAACATAATACAACTTAACGTGTCAGATGTTAAAGAACGACTGATAGAATTCTTATCAAACCATCAGTTATACGACTACCTAAGACGCAATACATATTCCCGGATGAGGGTCAAATACAATCACGCCTTCTATTTCCATATTAATCAAACACACAAATGATAATAACAGTTACGTTACACAGGAAGATATTTAATGAATGTACAAAACGAAAGAATGCAATATATTACACCTATAAATGTGAAAATGCATCTGCAAATTATTTTTTCCTTCCCCTTTATGTGCAGAATATCAATCTTATATTGCTACAAAATCAAACGTTACCCCAACAATCTCTGACTTTTGTTTTTCATTTTGTTGATAAAAGAGAGGGGGTTGTGGTCACTGAAAGCAATGATAGGAGAAGGATTTGAATTAAAATATGCTCTTCGAAATATTATGAAGACAAGTTTATAGTCAAACATTCCTTCTCGATGTCGGTTGTATGTCACCATTTAAATCGACATTGTGTGCGACAGGGACAACTGACTTTACCGAAAAAATTTACAGGGCTATCTTGATCAACATAGTCCTTTCGCATATTTATATGGCATAGTTGTTTCTTTATCCGCCTCCCAGGTGTGTCGATGATATAATTTAAGTCACTTACTTTTTAACCATAATTCCTAGCCTGAAGAGGATTTTGTGGTATAAGTAAGGGTCCCAGAACTTCATCACCGGGCTGAAAAGTTTTTTATTTTGTAGTTTTGTCCTACCTCATTTTCATTCTTGATTGGGTAGACGGAAAATTAGTTCTACCACCGAACAATCTTTCATCAAGTTGTATTAAAACTCAGAGGGATAATCAAGCAAATTAATCTGATTCCTCTGTTAAAAGAGTTTTCTATTTCAACAACCTCAGTGGACCACGAACAGTGTGTCCAAAAGCAAGTTCCAAAGGAATGAATCCTAGAGACTCTATGAACGGACTCAAAAACAGCAAACAAGAGTAAAGAAAAACTTTCGCCCGAATCGTTCATGGTATCACAGCAATAAGACATTATCATAATATTTAAAATCCGATGAAATATTTCCATCCCCATCCCACCCCGACATTCAGGGTACTAAGCTGAGGACTGAAATTGTTCTATACTTAATTTACACATAAATTGTTGGAAGTTCATTAACATGAAAGTAGAAACACGATCAGATTAGACATATTGGGAAGGCCAGAACGAGTAAAGAACTACAATAAGCCTTTGACTATAGTTTTGGGTTTAATTTTCCGTAAAGGGATTGCCCCTGAAAACCATGTTGACACACGCATTGGTCAACAAGGCTTGGCTGCCTGAGTTGGTTCTCTGTAATGAACCTATATAGACTACCAGTATTCTGCTAAATGGTTTCGTCAAATGCAGGAATAGGCTGTAAATGATCTTTTGGTTGGGTTTTCCCAACATTTGGCATATATGCATCTGCGCTCAGAACCACGACATTTTTATCACTGCTTATCACTGCACAAGTTGATACCAAAATAAATATCGATATATTATGATATTTTACGCCAAGCACCGGTGAATTAAAATAAACACTATTTCTTGTGTTGGATATTATATGGCTGTAAAAATTAATCTAAGTCTACTACAATTTTCCTTATTATCACGGAATTGTATAAATCCCTTTATTTATTTAATTCATGTACTCGGGTTTCGTTTTTTTTTTTGGGGGGGATAACCATTTCCGAGGGTGCTTTATGTATATTGTACAATATTTCGAAGCAGTTAGTTCTGTTCATTCTATGCCGCACGTGCGAAGTTGTTTCGATGGGAAAAAACGAATACTTCAAGCTTAAAGACGATGTAGGGTTGCACCGTCAGTGCATAAATGTGTCACCGTAAGACTAAATCTTTACATTACGGAACGTCTTGGTAGTGAGCAGTCTACTTAGGGACTTCCACATCTTCAGCTGTAGAGGTATGTGAGTTATTTATCAATTTCTAATGTATATTATAAGTTATAACTATTGTACTACCACGTTTATTTTTGCATATTTTCTATGTAGCTTCGGCTTACGTAGTGTAATGCAAATATTTTATATTCTTGTTTGTGACTTAGCAAGAGATTTATTTTAGCAATATAAACTTGCGCTTTTAAGAAAAGTTTAGTACCATAGGATTCTTATCAAACACGGGTAGGTTCACTTCTGAACCTTTTTATTGCTTTGTTATGTTGTGCCGATAATGTAATTTGTATAGCTTACCGTATATAACGTCATTACGCGCTACAGTATATGCCCGTGTCATGCATACTACACGGTGTTAGATGTATTTTCAGCTGATCGGAGTTGACGTTGTACCAGCTGTAGTGCTAACCTCAGAAATTGACCATAGCAGCTGTAAAGCTGAACTATAGCAGCCGTAGAGCTGCGTGAACAGTGTTGCTGGTCCAGTAGCGGGTGATCGGGCGTTGCTGGCCGAATTGGTGGGCGCTGATTGCTTGACTGACCAAGGAATTGAATGGCGGTCGATGACTACCTAAAACGCTAACTGCTTGATTGACCAGTGTGACTGTGTGCTAGTGACGGGGTGTTTTATGTTACTCCATATATGTAACATTTTAGCCGTGAGCTAATTCTGGGGTTTGTTATACCCAGTGTTTTGGATCTGTAAAGATATTTTGTGTGATATATGTCTCTTTGTTTTCATCATTTTACTATTTGAGTAAAATACCTCATTCTTCAATATTTGAGTGATTACAGTTTACTATGTGAATTAAGTACATCCTCTTTTACTGTTTGTTTAAAACACATCATTCTTTTCTTCGTGTGAATTTACTGCGAATCATTAACCTTTGTCTTTTTACTGTGTAAGATCATTTATTTGTATTCACATTCATGTTGCATTATTAGGTTCTTGCGGATTGTGTTAATTTTATCCAATATTTGGATCTTATACACACACATATTAATCATAATTCTTTTCTCATTCAAGTCATGCATCAATAAACAATGCATTTGTATCACCATCAAAAGTGTTCTGTTATAAATCCGAACTCCAACCCGGTTATCTTGTTACACTAATAGTATCCGCCCCAGGAACCAACACTACTTGTTGGAAGAAAATTATAAATAGTACAGGTCCCTCTCCTGTACAACTATCAGAACAAAACACAAAGTAAAAAGAACGTTATTGCTCCATACAAAGTTACGTCCCTTTTCCAAGCATGATCTGATAACATGTGGATAAGGATATTTACGTTATCGATGAGAGCATCCTCGTTAGGATCCAAAATAAGTTAAAACAAGTTCAGATACTTCCATTTATATTGAACATTTTTTCTGGATATTTCAGATACAATGTACAGTAGAAATCAATGAATATCATGCAGTTTACTTTTTTCACGTTGCATCACAAAAATCAAATATGTATGGATATTTGCTATGAGGTATCGTATGAATTCTACTAGTCCTGAGAAGCAACTGATATATCTGTGTGGCTTTCTAAAATATATTGAGTTTCCTTCACATTCATAGACCTCAATAATATCTATGTATATAGTTGGGCGTTAATTTATTCTTAGGTATAATATTTTCGCATCTTTAATTATTGAATCATTGCGCAAAAGAGCAGACTCCTATGTAAAGTACTCAAACTCGTTAATTTCAAAATATGCATCTGCGCTCAGAACCAAGACGTTCTTAAAACTGCGTAACATGTGGACCACCTATATTGACGTTATCGATGATAAGATCACCTCTGGGATCCAATACAAGACCATAAATCAGCGGAAATCATAGCTTTTCGTTTAATTCTGCTTCAAATAAATCAAAGATTCCTGGATCTGTGTTATAATGTACGAATTTTAACATTCCTGGTGAGAACCAGGTTTTATATTTGCTTCACTTTCCCATCTAACTGATATAGTACAACATCTCAATATCAAAATATATATCGAATACTTTCTTCAAGTCCTGGACACTTAGTCTATTGAATGCAATGACACAATATATAATGGTTGCTTTGCGTGTCAGCGAGGAACAGTATATGAATCAACTATTGTAAATGAAATGTATTGATTAAATGGAACTAGGTTTCCTGATCAGAAGAGAGGTTTATGTATTTCGTACTAGACAAATTACCAATAGCAAAGCATAATAATGAGTTATATGACTGGTTTAATGTCATATTTTTAAGGTGTTAAATGCTAAAATTCATAGTCTGAAACTTAGGCACTCTTCTCACATAATACTTCTCCTGCTGTTCGAACGGGGGGGGGAGGCATTCGTAAGATAATGGTTTATTATCTGATTGGTTGAATGCGAAAATCTAGCGTGGTCAAATTTATACTGTTAAACTTGGGGGGGGGGGCGAATTTTAGCGTAGATTTAATAATTTTGAAGTCATATCGCTACGATGTCTGTAGTGTGTCAATGTATAGTGATTTCTAGCACTGGGGCATCATGCCGCAGACACGTAGCATGATGTCCCACCTGGTCGCATTATCCTGACACCAGGTCGACCAGTTCTAACACGAACCTCTTAATGCTGAGCGCCAAGTGAGGCAGCTGTTAGTACTAATTTTATAAGTCTTTTATATGACTCGGCCGGAGTTCAAACCCGCGACCTCCCGCATCCGAGGCAGACGTTCTAACCACTAGACCATCGGAGCGGTGGATCCGGAATACAGATCACACCTTTTGGTTGTTTTCGTCCAAAAATGCCCATATACTTTAACATTGATTCTGCCTTATATACTTCTCCTTTCGTCTTGATAATGGCTTTGGAAAGGATTATAGATGTATGAGGATCCAAATACATTGAATATTTGCCGTTTATAGGTAACTCGATTAAAATTATTTAAAATAATGACACCCATTTCTGAAATAATCGGTGTTGAACGCATACATATCTTGTATGACTTTTACTCTAGTTTTTACTGTAGTAAAAAGTCATACAGATCATGTACGCATTGAACACCTACTGAACATCCATATTCCTTGGAAAGGTCATTATTTACACACCACGAGAAGTACATACGTCAAAAATCAAATTCGTATTACCCTTTATTGTGATGATTAGACTCGACGTCCTCTTTTCTTGACCCAGTTTAGTACTTGAATACCGTTGTAAAAATCCATAGCTATCAATAATTTTCGTCTGGATGTTTCTTGATGACAGTTATGGTGTATAGCATTCAATAATTTGGACTAAATATGCTTTGGTTAAAAAAAATTTAGTGTCAAATCTTAAAACATCAATTTATATTTAATTTAAGATAAGATAAGTAGATGTGCATACTGACCCTGTTTGACTTGAACCATTGTGTACTAACATTTTTCTTAACATGTTGTAGTTCATTATACATAAATAACATCCTTTTCTGAGCACTTGCATTTGACCGGTTTTTTTTGGGGGGGGGGATGGGTGGAGGGTGGTTTCCAATCTTGCCCTCATTCGCTAATTTATTTTTCCAAACATTGTCATCAGTGCTTTCAACTGATATTCCAATCATTGATGAATATCGTCTTCCTTTTCTTATTATGACTGAATTAACACCAAAACAGTTCGGTAAATATGTTCAAGTTTGTTCTCTAACTACTCTTCCTTAAGAAATTATCTGAAGTTCCAAATAGTTACCGCGTTGGTCAAATTGAATATCATATCGGCCTTATTTTCATTTAGAACCAAGAAGATAACATAAGAAGTCTATTAGTGAAAACATCATGTCGATATGACCATCGATTCAGGAAGAGTAGCGATGATAAGTTTGTAAAGATGGCCACTGTTGCGGCCATATTGTTAGTACCTTTGGCATAGTTTTCATTAGGTTCAACTGCATGATGGCGTGAACTTGTATTTAATGTTTCATGCTAATTCTCCAAACGTTTAGGAGTAGCGGTAATACACTTGTGCTAACTGGCGATGGACGGATGGACGGACCATCAACCGATGACATTTTTAACGATGGCTTCTGTGGTGGCCATATTTGACATAAGATCAACGCCATTTTTATTTTGGACCAATTATATACACCATAAAATGTCATCAGTTGACACACACCCACCCACCCCCCCATGGCAATATTATTCTTCAGACTTGATTAGCGACACAATTTTAGATATGGCTGCTGTGGCTGCCATATTGGATATAAGATCCGCCCAGTTTTAATTCAGAACCTTCGAGACATCAAAACAAGCCTTTCGAGAAAACCGATGTCAATATAATCATCCATTTAAGGACTGTAGCGATAACGCTGTTTTTCTACATGGCCAATGTAGAGGCCATATTTGGACATCAATCGGCCTCCATTTCCTTTATTACAAGCCAGACACCATAAGCAGTCTTCATCACTGGCTG
Organism: Megalonaias nervosa; assembly: GCA_016617855.1. Classification (NCBI taxonomy): domain Eukaryota; kingdom Metazoa; phylum Mollusca; class Bivalvia; order Unionida; family Unionidae; genus Megalonaias; species Megalonaias nervosa. The sequence continues at coordinate 46,386 of JAECUM010001591.1, read as the reverse complement.
TTGACCTGATAGATTAGGAGGAGTAATGATAATAAATTTGTGTTGAAGGACAGATGTACGACACACAACAGACGATCCTATAAGCTCTTCTCGTATGTGCAAGAAAAGCAAAAACAAAGCTATATTTCCCAAAAGTTACTAACGTTCTCTTTCTGTATATGTATCTCTTTTCTTTGTGCGTCTGAATCTTTGATACTAGACATAAAATAACTGATTGAATAAATAGTTTTTGAGGAAGAAAGACTGAGAAATATTTACATATTCATGCTCTATGTGTCTGGTTTTGAGTCAGGTAAGATACATGTATTTGCGGACGTTATATTATGAACATCATTAGACGTTGATATATTTGGACAAATTATGAAACAATTATTTTCATTCAATAATTTGTATATTTGCAAAATAGTTAAAGAAACGTAATTGATATAACATTTTTTTACATTTAGTGACAAATTTACATAGACATTTACTAATACTATACAAATTATAGTACCTCATAGAAAAAATATTGTCTCAGACTTTTACAGTCATTGCAAAACTGTATGTACATATTATTAATTTACTATCAAACTCAGCTGACAAAAAAAATTCATAATATTCATGAATTATCATTTAATTACATAATAATAATCTTAGTTTATTACACACGAAGTGGAAATGCAAATTATAACTTATAAAGAAAACTAATAAACAATCAACAAAACTAACTAAATAAAAACTCTCAATACTTATTTTTGACAAGCTTGGAGGCTTTAAAGCTCCTAAGCCGGTTACCGACAAAGAGCCCACAATATGCCTTATATATATTTGACGAAACCCAACAGATTACAAAGAACCCACTGATCCCACAAATGAAAATGAAATAAGTATTGGAAACTACACTCATACAAAATACAGGCAAAACGCGTTATAACGCGATGCCGGGTCCAAAGAATAACAACGCGATATAAGCGGGATTGCGTTAAGAAATTTTTCGAATAACTTCCCCATGGGAAATGTGCATTGAAATTTCATTGATATTAGTTTTAACTATCCTCTTGATCATATATCGTTTGTTTTGTTCCCCGGGTTTCATCAGACATCAAATATACTTCAGTTTTGAATTCTATTCATGCAAATATGGCGGTAAAAGTGCATGGTGAAGTAAGTTAAGGCAACATTAAACGCAATATTGGGATTAAAAATCTGCTAGGGATACAAATAATCGGCTTTTCCGAGAGCGTGAATTTAGGATGTTGAAAAGAGAAGTCACGTTACATTAAAAAATGTTAGTCATGCTGCCATCGCGTTATAAGCGGAATCGCTTTTAACGGGTTCTACCTTTACAAGCACTACAAATTATCGTATAGCACAGTATACTTTCCTAGCTTTTGATCAGCTACATATAAAAAATATACATAGACTCTATAGAATGAACAGAATATTAAATACGTAGAACGATTTAGACCAATGTGTACAAACTTCCTAGTTGGTAGTGAAAGTCTCTCAACGTATGTAGTCATAATGAGTATATTTCAATTAACTTTTTAAAGAGAAATTTTGTTTTTATGTTAAAATATTCACATATAATGGAGACCATCAGGAAAATATAGCACAACTCGATTGTCCGATTTTCGATTATCCAAATTATTAGTTCCTTTTGATTAAAACATTGTGCCACGAAATTTTAACTTCTTTAATATCTAGGTGTATCTGTAAATATAACTAATTTGCTGATCATTATCACATCAACCATACTAACAAATGCTCTAATTTAACAAAAGAAGAAACAGATGCCCTACACTCACTGAAAAGCAGAACAGACATCATAATTAAGCCTGCAGATAAAGGTTCCGCTGTTGTCGTTATGAATAGGGAAGACTACATTAGTAAAGCAAGCAGACAACTAAGTGACGCTAGGTTCTACCAAAAACTAGACCATGATCCAACACTGGAATATGCAAAAACCATCACTAATATTATTGACGAGGCGTACCAAATCGGGCACATAGACCAACAAACGAGAAACTACTTAAGCCCAGAAAACCCAAGGGTAGGTAGATTTTATCTTGTACCCAAAATCCACAAACAAGGAAACCCGGGCAGACCTATAATCTCCGGTAACGGACATCCCACAGAAAGGATATCAGAATATTTAAATCATTTTATGAGACCACATGTCCACAAATTACCATCATATCTTCAGGACATGACATATTATCTCATAAAATGCAAAGCAAGCGAACCATTACTGCCAGATATATTACTTGTTTCCTTAGACGTCACATCTCTGTATACTAACATACCGCACAACTAAGGGATGCAGGAGTGTAGAGAAGCATGGGAAACAAGAACTGTAAACAATCCACCCACACACTTCCTAGTCCAACTCCTGGAGTGCGTCCTAAAACTCAATAACTTTGAATTTAATGAAGTAAACTACCTCCAAATCAATGGAACAGCAATGGGTACAAAAATGGCCCCTTCGTATGCTATCATTTTTATGGAAAAACTGGAGGGTCAGCTTTTAGCATCGGTTGAACTTACACCATACCAGTGGGTACGCTTTATCGATGATATAGAAATGAAGTGGCAACATGGAAGAGAAAGTCTGGATGACTTCATATCAAAGGCAAACAACTTCCATCCTTCAATAAAATTCACGGCAGAAATCTCTAAAATCAAACCACGTTTTCCTGGACACAACAACCAGACTGGTGGAAAACAAACTACATACAGACATCTACTCAAAACCAACCGACAAACACCAGCATCTCCTCCCAACCAGCTGTCATCCAAAACACTGCATTAGGAACATTCCATATAGCCAGGCTCTGAGGGTACGCATAATTTGCTCCGAAGATGAAACATTCCTAGAAAGGTCTGAAGAGCTATCTAAACATTTAATTTACCGAGGCTACGACAAAGACCTGATTGCGGAGGCAACCCAAAGGGCTAATCAAACAATCTGCGATGACCTACTAAAATATGGAAAGAAGGAAATGGCTGATAGGATACCATTTATCCTGACCTACCATCCAGACAACCCCAAAGTAGGTAAAATCATCGCGAAACACTGGCCCATCGCGGAATCGTCGGACGTACTAAAGCTCATCCTTCCGAACAAACCTGTAGTAGCCTACCGGAGACCAGAAAACCTCAAGGACATCCAAGTCAAGGTGAAGCTAACGCCAATCACTAGTCAAGACCACCCTAGTCATTCTGGCCCCTGTGGCGATAAAAGATGCAAAACCTGTCAAGATATGATAGAGACCAGGACATTAACTAGCACAGTGACTAGAGAAAAACTAAACATACACGGTCCAAACAAAACGTATAAAACAGAGAATGTTATTTATCTCATCGCATGTAAGATCTGTAGCCTTCAATATGTCGGAGAAACTGAAAAGCTACACAAAAGGATCAACCTTCAAAGATCTGATTGGATGACAAAGAAGCTGTACAGAAGCCCGGTCGCAGAACACTTCTCCTCCCCTGACCACACTTTCAGTGATATAACACTTATCGCAATTGCTAACAACCCCAACTGGAGTTCCGAAAAATGGAAAGACATGGAATCTTACTGAATACGCCGCCTTAGAACATTGAAACCAAGCGGTTTAAACCAAGAAGACTAGAAAAAGACAGCCATGCACAAGTGGAATTATCCTTTGCAGCCGACACATTTTCTTTTCAAAACTTTACTAAATTTTCTTAGTAGCCTTCAATTACTACTATAAGACTGAAATATCCGGGACATAATTTGCGCTTACATAAATGTAAACAAAGTAATAGATGTCGCTATGGCTAATCGATTTCTAGGTTATTACAAATATTTTCCAGTACCCGCAATTAAGTTGATACAGGCTGGTTCAGACGTAATACATTTAAAGGTTTAATTCCAGGAGAAACAGCCATGTAGAGTTTTGCAAACACAACGGTTTTTGTGTTTTATTTGTTTGTTTTGTCTATGTTTTATATATGCCTTTGAAAAAAACTCATTAAGAGTCGAAACTTCTCAGGCTAGTTAGATACTAGTTTTGCACTGTTCGTCGTCAGTTTATTGCATTTATCTCAATCAATCCATGACACAGGAGATCCCTTGCTGGATCCAGTGCGCTTGAAAGGGCTGTTAATCGCCCTATGATTTGTATTCTTTATATATATATATATATATATATATATATATATATATATATATATATGTGTGTGTGTGTGTGTGTGTGTGTGTGTGTCTGACAAACACACAAAGCACACACTCTTAAAAAGCACACTGACAGCGGCAAGATAATATGCATCTCACTGATGCACACATTCTTACACCCGTATAAAAAACAATAATTGTTCATGTGATCATCAAACACTTATGATGTCATCTGATTGTTTCTGTCTATAAACAAGGTTAATGGGTGATATCGACACGTTTGATGATAATCAGTTTTGGGCTCCTTGCGATTTTAAATTCACTTCTTTCTTTCCCTGCTTATCTCTGACTGGAGACACATAGAATTTGCCTGTTCACGAGACAGATTATTAAAGACCATCAACAGGAAGACAACGGCCTCTTTGTACAAGACATACTCGGCGTAATAAACAGCACAGCTGCGACTGAAAAGAAAGGAGTATGTTAACTGGATTAATTTTTGGCAAAAAATTATGTACGATATACGAATGCAAAATTGGAAACAAAATCGTATAAAGGTACATTTTCAAATGTGCTAAAGCGAACATTAAGGCATTTATCTGTATTTAGTACGAGTGCATTAGGATCTACGGGCCTTTCCGAAGTCAACTGAATTAGTCTGCGTATTGATACGATTTTTGTCTAAAATAAGGACCAGCCCTTTAATTTGCTGGTGGTTAGTATCAGATGGTTATTGTAAAAAATTGTTATACTGATGTCTATTTTGGCATCAACTTGTGCTGTGACGGGCAGTGATAAGAAAGTCGTGGTTCTGAGTGCGGATGCATCGCTTGAAAGAAACGAGTGTAGGTACCTAACATAGGAACCACCTCTTGTGAGCAACGATTTAAGAATAAAGCTGCTAAATTCCAATACCCAAAGATGAAGAGATCTTAGATGATATATATGGAGATAATGTGAGGTGTACAGATGTGTAAGAAAGCAACTATATATGACTCAGGCATTTACAAAGAGAAATATTTAAATTGGTTCTGAACACGGATGCTAAAGTTGATACGGTACTTTATAGCTCAGGTGCATGAATCTTTGATGTAAGTGAAGCAACCTGAAAAGAACGAACAGAATGAAATTTGTTGATTGATACAGCACACAGAATTGCAAATGTGCTATTAAAGATGTTACCTAGAGCATGGTATTTCATATGTGAAGTTGTTTTGGTTCCCATCGGGGATGTTATCATCGATGAAGTAAATGCTAGTTGACATCATAAATAAAGACTGATACAAGAGGGGGATGTTAGTTACTTTACGTTTAATAAATTACCAGCGTTACCGGACTAGTGTTTTCAGTAAATTAGTGAAATCCATCGCAGGAAATATTTGAGAAAATTCTAATTAGTGTATAATATTCAGCTAATAGACATATCATAGCCAGCGCAAGAATTTTTAATCGTAATCATGTTACACCAGATGGTCAATAAATATAAATTAATGAAACCACGGAATGTGCTTTTTGTATTTTGTATATTTCCTACGGGCAGTAACCTGAGGCTCTCAGTTAATTTATTGTGCCCTACAAGATGTAAACTTGTGATAACCAGCAAAGGGTTTTTATTGTTAAATTTTCAGTAAATAGATCTGATGAACAGGGGCCTGGGGTTTTCAGCAGAATTTGACAACATGTAAGCTGCGGTTTGACAACATTCATACAACACTGGGCCACTAACTGCCGCAATTTAATCAAATAGTTCAGATTTAAATGAGTAAACAAGTTTTTGATGTACAATGTAAATTTTGTCAACATTTGATGGGATCGGTTTATAATTTTCAAAAGTAGGTTAGATGGATACATTTTTTGTGTAAAGTCAGTATTTGATTTGAAATGTGATGATTGCCTTTCCAGCTTTGATTTCTTGAAAAATCGATCAAATCAGCAATGTTTTGGGTCACAAAACAATTTAAATGGCCCAGGAAAGAGATTTTCTGCACTTTTTATATTCCGTTGCTGCTCACACCTTTTTAACAAATTATGTTTTCCCGAACGTTTTTAATATGACAAATAATTTGGTCCAATATTATGTCCAATGAAAAATGTCATGTTGATATAACTAAATAAAAAATATACATTTTCTCAGTAAGATTAACGTTCCAGCCCAGAAAAGAATATGTTGAATCCCAATTCCCTACTTAAGCCTATGACTTCGTTAAGTCTTCCAAGATATATGCACGTGTTTGTTTGCAAATAAGCTTATCATATACAAAAGTTTATATATAATTGTACGGTGTCTGTGGGTGGACGAGTAGGCTAACTGAACCTTAGATGCATACTTTTGCAAATATTTTAATTAATTAGCCATTTTAATGGTGTAAACAAAGTTGTATCATATATGCGCTTTGGATGATCGTCTGGATATCGTCAATTATGACAAATGATCCGGTGTTACGCATCGGCTTGTTTAAAGTAACATAAAGAAAAGAGCGAAGACAACAAGCTTTTAAAGTTTTAACAAAAATAATTTATTTCCCTAGAAAACACGGTGAAAAGGTCAAAATATGAAATAAGACTTACGATTTGCTAAGAAAATCCAAACATTTGTCCTAGAATTGTGAAAAACATACGTCCTATCAATAAACAGTTCTAAGTGAAGTAGTCTGTATCTCAATTCCGTTCCAAGATGGCGGATTATGACGTCAGACGAAGGTTTTACACAAATGTCCAGAATGTTCACTTTGAATCACAATTTGTACTGTTCTGTTCCAATTTAGAATTAATTTCACCAAATGACTTTGTCCAAAGTCAGTTGTGTAGTTCTCCAGGGAAAATAATTATTGTTTAAAAAGTAGATGAAGTACAGCTATCATCTATAACAATATAAATTTCGGTCTACAGACATACAGATGAACAACTCTTTCTAGCACTAGAAAAGAATACCTTCTTCTAAAGGTATTGAAACGACTCTACCAGGTGCTAAAATATGACTCTGACCACTATTTCACAGATACCTGAGTATTTAAACTGAACGAAAACGTCATTTCATGCACACGCACGAAGACCGCATGGTGATTTCGCAATAAACAATCGCAGTACACGATGTAAACACGTATAATTAGAATTGACCTCGGCCACAACCGATCATTTATGCCGGCAGTTTATCCATCCGGCAATCTAAACAAAAAACTTACGAAAGCCGAGAGTCATATTTACGTTCTAAATCAACACGATGTTTCTCTCAAAACGCCAGATACTGTGAACATAATCATCATAACAATAATAATTATATATAATGATACAAAAATGAAATAGAAAGAATTCAAATTTTAACACACAAGTAATTATACTACATGGTCGTAACACCGGATAATGTCAATTATGATAAGAGATCTTTACAAAAGATAATCGCACGGTTTATCAACATATCTGAGCGATTTATAAATATTGAATTAAATTAATGCTATTTGCGGAAAAGGGACTAATGCTTTGAAAAATCGTCACCTGTAAGTATGTAAATGTTTTATTTATGCTATATTATTTCATGGTAATGTGCATTGCAAATTCCCTAAGAATCTTAGAATATGCTTAAAATGAATAATGTGTGGGTAATAGCTTAGATCAAACCAAATTGTTTACTCTTATTATTTGTGTTCATTTTCCCCTAATTTAGTAGCTGTCCGAGCCCAGACGTATGCTTCTGTTTGCATTTATGTTGTTTTCTTCTTTTGCTTTTCTTTAAAATATAAATAAGTTTATATTTATTTCTGCTGTCTGTTAATTCATGCGTATTCTTCATTTTTCTCTTACTTTGCCGTTGCTTCATGTCCCTGATGAATAACTCAAATTGTATTATACATACAAAGGTTTGAATGAGGAGTTTATAAATAAGTCTTGAGGAATATTTTTCCTGAAAATATTGCAATTTCTAATGGTGGCTACATATTAACGTTAGAAAAAAAAAACCGAGGTCGTGTGGGTGGTTGGATTGAATTTCAATATGCGTTTATATACAGTGATAGCTATATTATGCGGAAAAAGTGGAAGACAAACTCCTTTCCTAATGGCATATAGAGACAGCTAGCCCAGGCTTTGCCTTGGAAGGTATAGCGCCGCGACCCTAAGACCACAAATCCGATTCCCTGACAACCAAACAAAAGTGTTCCCTCCCCCTCCGAACAATAAAAAAGAAAACGAAGATGAGATTGTGGGTTACTAAGTCATAAAAGGGTGGCACGTGTTCGTGTATATTGAATTTTGAAAGATTAATTTTGGCATTTGTGACTTGGTCAACTGTAAAAAAGATATGACTATAAAGAGTGTAATGGGTAAGCGCAATTGTCGTATGAAATTAGTGCCCATCAATGTTAGGTTATAATGCATAATCTTCTGTATTACCTAGGAGGCGATTATGTGTATTCTGTATAGTATACCTTTCTTTAAATCATCAGAGATCTATATCTATACATCAGTTTTGGGTATCATATATATATATATATATATATATATATATATATATATATATATATATATATATTTATTTCACTAACAGAATCTGTGACAAGCGAGAAAGACATACATACAGAAAGACAGACAGAAAGACAAACCGAGAGACAGAAGCTAAGTGAATGGCCTAACTAGAAAAATATGGCCATGACGTTCCTTATGTGCTTATATATGAATGTTAGTAGGCGCACATGCTAACTGAAATCAGGTAAGTGCCGGGTTACATTGTCAACCAAACTTGATGCATTATTTCAAATTAATTGATAAAAATTAATAGACTGCCAGCCTAAAATCGGGATAAGACTATATTTATCTCGAGTATGCTGCTCCACCGAGAACAAGACCCGATGCTCAACAGCTCGATGTCATGTCTTAGAGTGCGTACCAATCCGTATTTGAGTATTTACAAATTCTTCTTCTGAATGGATTCCCAAACAATGTTTAAGAAAACAAAAACGTTTATACAACTGGTATATTTTTATTCAAGGCTAGGTTATGTTTACTTCCATTCGTCAGAGCAAGAATATTGTTGTCGAAAGTATTGATTTTGGTGACTGGATAAGTGATAGTATTGGAGCTGATAAAATAATTATGATCGTGAGATGGTGTGGGTAGAATGCGCACTGGAACAATTACATTTGTAATAATATGCCGACAGTTTTATCTTTATTTTCCTTCCAATTATTCCGGAGGACCATATAATCTAAAATAAAAAAATGGTGCCTGTCCGCTCATCGTCTTCACAATGATCATTTCAAACCAGATATCCCCCATCTCTAACAAAACTGTGGCATACAGAAAACACATTGCGCCGCGTGCCGTATGCCTTGCAGCCAATAAACTCTCTAATAAAAAGAGGATTTTTAAAAAAAGTTTCTAATTTTGTGATCTTTGATAAATATAGGAATACTTTTGACGAATTGGTAACAAGCTTTCCCCCGCCGATCCGTATAGGAAGCTGCGTTAATCACTGACGTACTGTAGAACTGAGATTGATTCTTAATATACACTGTAGAAACTTACGACTATTGGTTCTACATAACGATCTGTATTTGAGACTGATACATATAACATTGTCTATCTCATTGTCCTGATTATGTTCAAATTTTAAAACAGTGAAGGTATCAGTCCGTTTTAGCAACTGAAATTTAATATATGTTTCACAATGTGCATGCAAAGCTTAGACCTGTCACATTTTGAAGTATCTCCCTAAAAGAAATTGTTACAAGAACTGTTGCACAAAAACAATGTCACTTCATTAACATCTTTCCTCAGTCGTAGTTATTACTCATACGAGATACCGATGAAGAGATTATGTATGAAGACACCTGTTACACTTTGAGCGTGGAAGTGAGTCTAAACAGGTGCTAATTATTACGTGTAAAATGGACATTAATGTTTACATTGTGGTTGTAAGGAAATGTTTTATAACTCTGTAAAGCTTTCTGGAAGAAGGGGTTATGTAATAATTTTCACTAACATTTATCACCACTTTCCTAAAGGGCCAGTTAAGAGGTCAGGTGTTATCATTTCTTACACCCACTAACCGACAAATTTACCACAGCACAAAATACAAACCGAAAATAAAATAGCCCGATATTACTGAAGAGGAAACTAGGATATAATGCTGATGGACTCTCAGTCACGACGATAGACAAAGGTTAAGCCCTTTCTTGAGTTATGGTTGGGGATAGCGTTATGGTCTTACATGCACGAATAGACTACGGGATCACAAAACTCCTGGTAAAACAACGTAAAGTTAATGAGATGCATAAGATATAATTTAAACGATTTAATAGATATTCGTTTATAAACGGACGAGCTGATAGAAATACAGCTGTCTTAGCACCTTCATCAATTGTTAAATATAATGTTCCTCTCTGATGTATTTGACAATAAAAACTCTTCATGGCAACTAATTTTTGTGACACTATCTTATGACTTTTTTTTTTTTTTTTTAATCTGGCCTCGTAAGAAATGTTGACAAATTGACTGACATTTCTGAAGATCAAACACCTTATGTTACCTGAAGCCACGTGTGGACATAAAGATTAGACGTTAAGGCCCATGGATTTCTCACTCAAAAGGGCCTATGTTTTACATTATCAGTGCATAAGTGATAGTGGACAGTATTCGGGCCTGCGGGCGGTATGTTGGACATCCCTGATATATGTTCTGGGATGGGGAATTAGTCCACCACCCCTGTACAATTAGAAGTGAGTGATGATTGCAAGAAAAAAATATACTTATTTACTCTGACGTCTGTTTTAAGATTCTCACTTCCTCTGACCTATAATATATATATATAGGGTATAGGTATATAAGGTTAAGGTTGTTGGTTGTTATATATATATATATATATATATATATATATATATATATATATATATATAATATATGCATTCAACCACGACATTCAGTGTTAATGATAGACTCTGTCGATAGGCAATAGGTCCTGGATCGTGTAAGTTACACATTCTTCTCTCTTGTTGCTACAAGTTGCTACACATAGTGACTACGGTCAGGACTAGCTTTAATGTTTTGGGATGGAACACATTTTCATCCACTCTAAATCAATGCAGTAGACATGCGACCTACTGCAAGGTTTTGTCATAGGGCTGGGAGACCAATACTAAAGAAGTCAAGTCCCCAACACCATATAAATATCTTGGACATCGGCCCCGAGGCTAAAGTCAGTCATGTCTATGGTTGTATTGTTCCGCTGGCAGCTATGGAAAAACCATACCAGTTAGTATCTCGGGCATGTGGGTAAGAACTAAACATAAGTCCGGCGATGTCAGTACAGTCGGCTGGTTTGCTAGGCGTATGGTAAGCCTAGATGCTGGCGATATAGAAGGCGATCCGGCTATCACCGGTATCGAGCTTCCAGGGCTTGTATGGACAGACATATTTCACACTGAAATCTCCGTCATAGTGAGGGTATGTTGCCGACAGAACGTCTAAATGTACGAATCTGTAAGTATGATCGCTGGGAATCTTAGAGGCTAGACCGACTGATCAAAATAGTCTTATTGCTGGGATGGTTGCACGGCTGTTGCCTGTACCGACCAGTCAAAGGACCTGGTTGAACACGGAGATTTATTACTGAAATATCCACCATAATAAAGTTATTGTTGCTGACAGTAAAGCTAAACGGTCGGATCTGTTACTAAGAGTTGGCTGGACCGTTTCAACGACAAGTAACCATACTGAGACTGCCAGTTAGGGTTGGATGGCTAGTGACAGCGGACTGCCGGTGACGGTGCGCTGTAATATGAATTAGACTAAATGGATCGGACCAAACCCATGCTTCCTGATTTACAATCCTCAAGGTGATTCCAGGACAAACGGTGGGACTTACGCCAACTGGGCTGCCTAAAATTGGAAGAACACTCCCTGAATGTTTCAGAATTGCCAGCGAGGAATTTTACTTTGTCTCAGGATGTACACATCTGCCTCGACTTATGCATTAAGTCACACTTCTCCGGAACCGACACAAGAAGAGAAAACAAAGCATAATTTAACAAGTCAGTCTGCCACTAACGCGCTAATAATGTACATGCTTCCTCTGATCAAGTATGACATACGCTACATGTCGTACGCAATATACACTTAGTCTATACAAAACAAGAGCCATGGTTGACTCCCTTGCCCTAAAACTGCATTGACTGCGTTTTGTTGAAATTTCTGCTGAAGCAACAGAAGAGAAAATAAAGCGTAAAATGATTATGTTACTAACTCCCTGTGAGGAAACTAAAATAGCATCACATTTGAAACCTTATAGGCTATGCTTGGAAGGTGTGCAGTTATGCATTCAGTTGGTATTAATGCTGAAACAACACAAGAAGAGAAAACAAAATGAAATTAGTATTTCTTTTGCTAGCTTAGTAATCACTTTTGCACAAATACAAGAAGAATCGACACATAACCCGTTAATGACGGGGCTGAGATCGATGGGGCTTATATACACCAATTACTAACATATCACCTACCCCTCACCAATGTATCTCGAGAATCAAGGCAGTAATATTAATTACTTCGTACGTTTCATGTAATATTTTCATTATATAATATATTTCATTTCATTTAATTTATATACACCAACACACACACACACTATATATATATATATATATATATATATATATATATATATATATATATATATATAAAATCTGTGTGTGTGTGTGTGTGAGTGTGTCTAGTGTTATGAATATTTGTATTGTTATTATTTGCGGTTCACCTGGGTCAATAATTGAAGGTATTGATCCACATGCTTACAGAATGTGAGTTAAATTCCTATATGTTTTGTAGAGATTAACAATGTTAATTTGATAGGAATATAACCTTCATCCTAGATTTTTTATTCTGTCTAAACGTTTTATGCAAATCGTGTTTACCTCAGTGCTACTCATTCCCAATCTTAACATCTGTCTAAAGGAAACGGTATTTTAGATGTGTTTAGTTGCAATGATTCAGTTACTTATATAAATTATTCATTGAAATTACAAAATACACAGTGATTTAGGAATAAGTAATTACTTTGGAAGTATTGTCAGTCTATTTAATGTATCATATCATTGTGATAAATTAGGCCTGCTAGTACATTAACACATTCCAGTTTCTTTACAAAGTCAGAATCGGAATTCATTCGGGCGACTACTGGAATTCGTTCGGAAAATATTTAGTTTTGGATTTGTGATCAAACTTTTCGGACTGTTTTGGATTTAATTGACAGTACTGTAAGATCCATTTAAATACACACACACATATATATATATATATGAGGGGTGGGGTGTATTTACCGTAGATTTGTGAACCAGTGACTCTTACTAAAACTGTTATTTTCCTTAGTACGCACTTGCTTAACAGTTGGGACGGGCACTTTGAATTTAACTCAAGAAAGCCCAGAGAAGCGAGCAAACAACTAATTTGCGAGAATAGTGTGGTCGCATGCCTGCCTTTAATCATTAATAGTAAGTTTCCTTTGTATCCAACATTTACCTTTCAGTCCATTGGTTTCGACATTTGCAGCTGTTGCAGTAAAAGTGTTTAAGACAGAGTTAAGGATTTTAAGACTAAATTTGATACACCTAGGTGATGTTTGTGTATTGTACAACAATCTTTTGCCAATTCTAACCCGTTTGGAAAAGTATTCTGCATATTTAATGTAACATTCGAATGTTTGTTTGGAGTCAATGCATCAGATCTTATCTATCTTGCAGTACGTTCAAGTCATCATATCCATAAATGTATCAAAATGAATAATACGTCAACCCAAAGTTTCTTTACCTAAATATTACATATATTCAGCAATTAACTTTCTTAGAAACTGAAACATGTCACGTTTCTTAATATAAATTTGGTATTTAGGTTCGTTTTTTGAAGGCACAAGTTACACTTTATTGACTGTATAATGGGTGAGAAGCACCTTTGCAGAGAGCACACGTGCGCAGCCGACCCAAGCTGACATAGCTGTGTAACAAACCTTCGAAATTATATTGCATCTTCAATTTACTGGCAACTGGGCTAATGTGCTTCCGTTTTAATCTTGATTGATATTCGTTCACTGATAATGACACGTTCACAAGAAATATGCAACTACTCGAGCAATGAATATCAAACCCTGTTGTGCCCAGCATAACGTGCCACTTAAGTATATGAAAGGATTCCCTGCAGACCCACGCACCTTTCGTATATTAGATATTAAATACCAGAATGTAAATCGATATACTGCATTGACTAGTTTCTCTTAGATCAGTACACTATTTCGGATTTATTTTGTAGCCTATAGTTCTTGTTCAGGTTACCACCGCATGGTAACTGATCCTTTGTTGAAATAACTTCAGCAATAATCAATGACTTTTGCAAAGATATTTGCGCTGCTGTGGTAATTAAGTTTAGCTGGTGAGTTTTCTGAGTCAAAAACAAATGTATGTCTAAACAAACCGCGGCCACATGGTCATCGGAACAAACGTGTCATTATTATGCGTGAATAAAATTGTGCTGAATGAACTCATAATGCCTATCAATATTTAATATGGGAAAAACCATATTTATCTCGTTACTTTCAAGCAAACTCTCAATATATATATATATACACACCTTTTTTTGTCTTCCACTTATTTCAGTTGCTCACAACCCCAACTGGTATTCCGAGACTAGGAAAGAAAAGGAATCTTACTGGATACTCCGCCTTAGAACATTGAAAGCAAGCGGTTTAAACCAAGAAGACTAGAAACAATCAGCCATTTACACATGAAATTATTTTTTGCGGCCGACGTATTTTCTTTTAAATAATTCTCTAAATTTGCTTAATAGCCTATAACTACTACTATGACAATAACATATCCAGGATATAATTTACGGTTACATAAATTTACATTAAACAACAGATGTCGTTATGGCTGGTCGATTTCTAGGTCAATGAAACTATTTTCAAGCATCCGCAACAAGTTGAAAGAAACAAGCTGAAACGTAATACATTTTTAAGGTTTAATTCCTGTAGAAACATTCATGTAAAGTTTTGCAAACAACGTTTTTTGTGTTTTACTTGTTTGTCTTCCCTCTCTTTTGCATTTGCCTTTGAAAAAGACTCATTAAAAGTTGAAAACGCTCAGGCTAGTTAGATGCTAGTTTTGCACTATTAGTTGTCAGTTTATTGCATTTATCTTAATCCCTGACACACATGACCCCTTGCTGGATCCAGTGCACTTGAAAGGACTGCTATTCGCCACATTGTAACAAGATAACCTAGTTGGGATTTCGGACTCATGATGGAACATTATTGATGGTGATACAAATACAATGTTTATTGTTGTATGACTCGAACGAGAAAAGAATTATGATTAATACGTGCGTGTATAAAATACAAATATTGGACAAATTTACATAATCCGCACGAAACCTAATAATGCAACAAATATAAATACAAATAAATGACCTTACACAGTTCAAGGACAAAGGTGAACAATTTACGGTAATATCACACGGTGAAAAGAAGGAGTTTTGCTCAATAGTAAAAATGATGTATTCACTCAAAAAGCGAAAACTGAGGTATTTTACTAAAATAGTAAAATGACGAATTGATTGGGATATCATACAAAATATCTAAACACTCCCAAAACACTGGGTATAACAAAACCCCAAAATTAGCCCACCGCTAAAAGATTACATGCATGGAGTAACACAAAACACTCCGTCAATATCATACTTGGCTACAAGTCACACCGGTCAATCAAGCAATCAGCATTATAGGTAGTCACCGACCACCATTCAGTTCCTTAATCAAACAAGCAATCAGCGCCCACCAATTCGGTCAGCCACGCCCGATCATCTGCTACTTGACCAGCAGCACTGGTCACTTAGCTCTACGGCTGCTATGGTTAATTTCTATGGTTAGCTCTGTAGCTGGTACCACATCGACTACGATCACCATGGATCATTCTGGTCGGCTGAAAATACATCTAACACCGTGTACCATTCATGACACGGGCATATAGGATAAAACGTAATGACGTTATTTACGGTAAATTATACAAATTACATTATCGGTACAATATTACAAAACAACAAACATGTTCAGAAGTGAACCTGTGTCCGATGAGATTCCTATGGTATTAAACGTATCTTAATAAAAATGCAACTTTATATTGATAATATTAATCTCTTGCTAAGTCACAAACAAGAATAGAAAATATTTGCGTTATACTACGCAAGACAAAGATACATTGAAAACATACAAAAAATAAACGTGGTAGTACAATAGCTATAACTTATACATAAGAAATAAATATGCATAAGAAATTTATAAATTACATACCTCTACAACTGAATATGTGCAAGTCCCTAAGTAGACTGCTTACTGACAAGACGTTCCATAATGTGAAGATAACACTTTACGGTGAGGCATTTATATACATACAGTGTAGCCGTGCTAGATGTAAATCTGTTTTTTCTTATCGAGAGCACATCGCACGTGCGGCAGGGATGAACCGAACTCACTCTTTCAAAATATTCTACAATATACACAAATCACCCTCGGGTATCGTTGTACACAAAAACGAAACCCGAGTACATACATTTAATAAATAGAGGGATTTATACAATTCCGTGACAGCCATATAATTTGTATCATATATATATATTTATATATATATATATATATATATATATATATATATATATATATATATATATATAAATTTGGCACAACTTTAAGAAATAAAGTTTCTGATAAGATTGATCAGAAGACTCTATCTCTTCCTACGTGTAACTGTTGCAAGGAGAAAAGACACGTTATTTCTGATTGCTACAAATTGAAAAATAAGCAGCACAATCAAGACAGACCTATTCCAAATGTTCTTATTTCTAAGAAGTCAAGGTCACGGTAATGTATTTAAAACAATCGATTGGATGGTTCTAATATACCTCAGTCTGATTTTATTATGGAACATTATTAAACATTCATGTCTAAAGGTTCAGCATCATTCATGGGTGCTTCGGCCAATCCTACCCCTATTAAACATTTAATGACACAGGAGCTTCTCAGAGCATTTATTATCAGTATTTACTCTTTTTCTGAGAAGTCTTCTTCTAATGAGTGTTCTTCTGGGAGTAGAGCTCGGCTTTGTTAATGTTCCTCTCCAATGTGTAAAATTTCCTCGGACTTGGTTTCAGGACCCGCGACAGTCGGCGCAGTGTCTTCTTACCCCATTGCGGGCATTCATTTATTATTAGCCAATGACCTAGATGGAGATAAAGTTTTGATAGATCCACTTGTAGCTCACAAGCTTTGTTTAGATCATAAAGTCGATCAATTTAAAAGAGAAATCCCTTGTTTATACCCAGATTGTGCAGTTACTAGAGTTATGGCACAGAAAGCTCTTGGGAATGATGTTGATCAGGCAAGTATTCCTTTACCCGACACATGTATTGGTCAGGCTTTTGATGAGGTCACTTTTACCCCTCGTTTGGTTCAACCGAAGGATATTGATCACATTGATCCTCTTTTAACTACTCATTCTCTTTATTCAAATCAGGGTGAGAAACGACAATCAATTGTTTGTTATTTCATTAACAATGGGACTCTTATGCAGAAATGGAGACCACCCGAGGTACCTGCTGGTGACGAGTGGTCAGTGAACTATGAAACTGAAGTTCCAGAATCGTAAAAGACAGAAAATTCTTAGTTTGGTCGATGAAACTCCTTTGGCTGGTCATTTAGGGATTAATAAGATTTATCACAAGATCTTGAATCACTTATATTGGCCAAACATTAAAAGCGATCTTTGTAAATACTGCTGATCTTGTGACACTTGTGTCAAATCGTAGGAAAAACTAATCAGTAAATATATAAGGCTCATCTGCAATCTATTCCTGCATTTGACAATCCATTTAGAAGAATAAGGGTAGATCGCGTCGGTCCCTTACCTAAGACCAAGTCACGTAATCAATGCTTATTGATCATAATGTGTGCGTGAACAAGATTCCCAGAAACAATTTCTTTGAGGAATATTAAGACTAAAACCATAGTAAAAGCTTTTGATAAAGTTTTATTTTTTTACTCAGTTTGGTCTTCCCAAATCTGTCCAATCTGATTTTGAGTTCAATTTTATGTCTGGAAATTTCCAGCAAGTTATGTACGAATTATGCGACCAACGATTCAAGTCTTCTGCCATTTACTCCGAAAGTCAAGTGGCTTTAGAAAGACTTCATCAGTCTTTGAAAATGTGATTCGTTCATATTGTTTCGATACGAGTAAAGATTGGGATGAAGACATTCATTACTATTGTTTGCTATTTGGGAATCTGTTCAATAATCGTTAGGATTCAGTCCCTTTGAAAAAGTTTGTGGACATACTGTGCGTGGATCATTGAAATTGTTAAAAGAGAAACTTCTTCCTAAAGAAGATACATCAATTAATCTTCTCGATTATGTTTGCAAGTTTAAGAATCAGTTGTTAAAGGCTTGTGAGGTTGAAAGAACTAATCTGCACTCTACTCAGTTAATAATGAAATTAAGATATGATAAAAATACAACGGAAGGAAGTTTTCAGCCTGGTGATAGAGTTATGGCTCTATTGCCTGTACCACAAAATGATCTTCAGGCCAAGTATCATGGTCCTTACACGGTTGAAAAGAAAGTAAGTTATCTAAATTATATCATCAATACTCCTGGGGCTGGGAATAAAAACAATTTTGCCATATAAATATGTTAAAGATATAGATAGAGATAGCCAGGCTAATCATGAAATTTAGTATTACCTGTCCCACATACGGAGGATTTAAGCGATGGAATGCACTCGGACTGTATTGATTTTGGAGTAACAGAATCTTCGAAATTCAGAAATTATGAACAATCTGGACAATAAACTTTCACATTTGCAACAACAAGAAGACAATGAACTAAAACAGTTATTACTTGAATATAAGCACTTATTCCCAGTTGTTCCTAAAAGTAAAAGCACACTTTATCATGACGTTGAAATTGTTAATTCCTCAATTGTGAAACAACACCCGCACATGATGAACCTTCTCAAAATGAATGTTTGAAAAAGGAAATTCATTATTTGCTAGAGAATGATTTCATAGAGCCAAGCAAAAGTGATTGGAGTTCGATATGTATAATTGTTCTGAAACAATGATAATAATTTCCTCATTTGCATTAATTATATAAAGCTGAACAGTGCGACTAAAACAGATTCATTTGTATTACCAAGAATTGAGGACTACGATGATAAAATTGGAATTGAAATGTATGTCACCAAATCTGACCTTCTGAAAGTATTTTGGTTAATTCCAAAGGATAATTCGGCATTCGTGACTCCAGATAGACTTTATCAATATAAAGTGATACCGTTTGGGATGAAAGGTTTGCCTAGTACTTTTCAACGTTTAATGAACATCATTACATCTGGTCTAGATAATTGTGATGCTTGCATCGATGATGTCATCATATACAACGACTCATGGAAAGATCATTTAACAACAATTCGGAAATTCTTTGACAGACTCACTGATGCAAATTTGACAATTAATTTATTCAACAGTAAGATTTGCTGTGCTTGTGTGGCAATTCTAAGACATATCGTGGGACATGGACAGGATAAACTCATAGATGCTAAGGTCAAGGCTATCTCTGAACCCCTGTGCCTATCAGTAAAAAGCAACTTCTGCGATGTTTGGGTATGGCTGGATACTATCGGAAATTTTGTTCCAATATTTCCATAAATGCTGAACCCTAACAAATTTATTGAGCAATAGCACCAAGTTTCATTGGTCTGAAAAAATGTCAGGAGGCTTTTAATAAGTTATAGGCCATACTTAGGAGTGCACCAGTTCTTATAGTTCCAAATTTCCGTCTATCATTCAAAGAGTCAATTGATGCAAGTAAGGTTGGGGTTGGAGCGGTATTGAGTCAAGAAGACAAAAGTGGTGTAGATCATCCAGTGTTCGAGTTTTCTAAGAAATTAAATAAAGACCAGATAAATTATTCTACAGTTAAGAAGGAACGTCTGGCTATTGTTACATGACAAGGGCTCGTACTCAGTAACAAAGAAAAGAGTGAAAGCCAACAAGCTTTGTATATTATAACAAAATAATTTATTTCACTGGGAAACAATGTAAAAATTTGAAATAGGACTTATGGTTTGTGAATATGATCCAAAATGTAATCCTAAGAATGAAAAATACAAGTCCTATCACTAAACAGTTCTAAAAAAATCCAGGTTCAAATCCCGACGACGTTCCAATATGGAGGCAATGACGTCAGATGATTTCTGTCCTTATGATAACAGATCCTCAGTTGAATCACAGTTTATGTTTCCGTATATAATTCCAGAATAAATTTCCAATTGAATTCCTTTATCCCAGAACGTTTTATAAAAAAGTACACTTGCTTTTCCTTCTAGAGAATCAATTATTAAATCCAAAAACAAATGAAAATCAAACTTCAAAAAACAATCTGACAACACTAAAAAACACCTTGTTCCCTCAAGATGTTAAGAACGACTCTCAGAAATATATTAAGAATGCGTATTTAAACCCCAGAAACATCATTTCAAGTCTCGCGAGATAGGTCATGTGGTCTCTTACTACAAGACATTTATCACGTACGCCAGTGTGGGCCCAATTAAGAACCAATAATACAAATATGTTTTGGGGGGGAAAATTTTTGAAGTTTCCTAAGTGAATTATACATAAGCCAGGTTATTGTTTGTTAACATAAGGATCATTCTAGAAGATTATTTTCCATATTAGGTTATGTTATTTGTTTTTAGAAAATGCTAAGCGCGACCTGAGGTCATGTAGAGAACTATATAATCTTGTGTTTCGGAGGATATGGTCATTCGTGCTTTAACCTCTAGCACTTTTAAGCTGTATTATGCTCTGACCAGTTGGGCTGAATCTAGAGTCTTAAATTATTGAATTCATGTGACTATTTCCTCTGGAAATACAAACATGCTCTGATAACATCTTTGGATACAGACATTCACAGGAATTTATAGTATATTCCTTCCTGGAATTATATTTATGTGATTCAATAAAAAGGTTGAAACATCAGCACTTTAATAACTAACACAGACACGTCATAGACTTCAGTTTTTAATTATTTTCTGGCCTTTTCCTCAATTTTATTCAGGACTTTTAATTAATAGGGCTCGTATGTGTAATTCTTAGATGATTTTGGGATTTAATTTGCAATAACCAAAGTTCTTTTTTGTCTCATTGTAACTTTGTATTCTAAGGAAATAACTTATTTGGTAAATTTTACAACACTTGCTGTCTTTTAGTCTTTTTGTTACTTATTTTAAGAGCGTAGACTCGTAACAATACATGCATACGTACATATCAATTTGCAATGAAATATGATAAACTCACAAGAACTTACATTGTTTAAATAAATGAAAGGCATTGATTTTGAAATCATTAGTGAGTATCCACTTATTTGTATCATCTCATTTATGTATATTCTGGCAATTATGATGGTGGCTTGCACCTCAAAATAATAGTTCAACATTTTGAAGCAGTGTTATAAGATTAATTGGTTACTCTGACAAGGAAAACAGTTGCTTTACACTGAAGGTTGCTGTTGCTAATATGTAGATAGTTGCTTATGCGTTTCAGTGTTGTTTTATTTATAGATGTACATGAACTCAATAGGGCAAACATGAAGTAAAGATACCATTTCAAAATATATAAATGTTTCATATGCATCATAATTCTTTGTTTGGAACTCTCCATACTCACCATACCACTGTGATACAACCATTATATATGAAAATGAAGATCAGTAAATTAAATTTCCAGTCATACAAGAATACATTGTTTTGAAACATTAATATCCGACTTATCTGGGAAAAAGGTTAATTTTTTGGTGCATTTCCTCATTATAATAGCAGTAAATTTGCAAATCTTTTGAAATGACCAAGAGGCCAGAACTTAAAACTCTTACATGCAAGATGTGCCTTCGTGTCATGATTTCGTATAAATCTTTGTTCAGAACAATTCACGCGTTTAATCATTAACTAGTACATTGTAGCAAATGTTATACATCTAATAAAACCCTGCAGTACATTTTTGTATATATGTTCAATATCAAAATTTATTCCAAGTAAAGTGCCATCAGAGGCCTTATATTTGACAACATAAATGCATTTGTGTTTCTCGTTTGATTGCACAAATAATTTGCCTTGGACGAAACAGGCCGTTGCATGCATATGGTATAATTAGATCAAGATAGGTATGAAAACGAAAAGCTTAGTAATTATAGAGATGCAGAAAGATGATACCTGCATTTTTGACCGGACGGAGAAGATCAAGTGCAGTGGTATTTGGAAAGTTTAGAGCCAACTTACATCTCTACGAGATGTCATTGACTAAATCAGTCACACGGTTTTGTGTTACAGGGATCTGAGAACGGTACTTTGTGAGACCCGTGAAAACATGACCGAGTGAAATACTAATTTTTGGCAACTCGAACAATGCCATGAGGGTCATTAAATCAGTGAATAGATTTCAATTCATTTCATTCGACTTAGCATCCTAAATGAGCTCTAGTGTGACTCCCAGGTCAACATCTACTGTACTCTTTTTCGTGCTTTCATACATATAAGTTTGAAACGGTATTTTATTAGGCATTTGATTTTTCAAATATATAGACTCCTTTTCTGAGAAAACCTTCATACCATAATTAGGTCGCTCCGCTCAAATTGGTTCATTTGGACACCAATATATGCTTGACACACTTTCTCTAGATTCATACACCTCGCTATATATATATAATATACTACTACAGACATCGCTGAAAATGTACTCCATGAATCCAAATGAGGACCTTGCAAATGTGAATTTTAATGATACAGCGATAAAAAAATTATTGCCAAAGAAGATGTAATATTTTTTCGTCGGGTTCTGAAATATACACGAATTCTTAACGTGTAACATTCTCTTGTTTTGATCGGGAATGTGTGCAAGGTCGATGGATGCAAATGTTCATCCGTTCAGGGAAGACGATGGGAATGATAAACCGTTTATGGATAGCACTTTTGCTTTCATTACTGAATATTTGTAACTAAATATCCATCTAGTGAATTATACAGACATCATTGGCCATAGAACAACCGCCAATCCAAAGTTGACTGATCACATTGTCGCAACTTAATAAACTATTTGGGTCCCAAACCTATGACTTAAACTGAACATGTTTCACATCTCCTAGACTGAAATAAAATCCAGGATAGTTTGCACGAATATATTTTTGCTACTCTCATACTACTCTCATACTTTCCCTTCAAAGCATTTTCCCCGGCATGAAAAAATCACTTCGTATCAAAAAGCTGCTTTGGGTGAAGGGACACTCCAGATTACCTGCGGAAACTGTTAACAGTGAAGAGAATATAAGGTCCAATGTCAGTAATGAAGTTGTAAAGATTTTTGTGAACATTTGCAACGAAATATCTATGACAACATACCAATCTTTCACAGCTGAAGTTGGTTAAGCAATATGGACAAGACAAATTTGATAGGAAATGAGTATGTATTTTACTGCCATGTGGCATTGAAACATGTACAGCTGGAATCATCTGATATCATAGTGGAGGTGGGGCGGGGAAGAGAGAGAGAGAGAGAGAGAGAGTTTGTACGTGTTTGCATTTGTACAAAGAAATTCGGTCTTTATTCCAGTACATACAGGATAGAACAATTGCGTGACTGCAACAGCATATACTGTTTTAAATTAAACGATGATTTCACGTTGTGTTCATTTGGCATTTTTCCTCTTTGTCCTTTATCTCATGAACATATTCTAGAGAGCAAATGACTGAAATCACTGTCTTTCATCCAATCTAGCCGTTGTCGGTATGAAAATACCTAGTGCTGTATGCAGACAAAATTGCATCATGTGTTCATTTCTAAGCCCTCAAGACTAGTTCCTGGGTCATAATTAAAAGGACTGAAAAGATCGGAAAGTATTGACGTAATCGTCGGTGTGATCACACTGGCTGAGTTTCAATGAAAAGTTGACAACGTAAAGAATTGTTCGGTTAATCAAAAGCAAAGTTTCTGTTTCGAAGAGTTGCTCGAATTGATATTTTGGATTACTCTTACATATACAATTTCAGGAAAAAGGAATTATGTACCTCGACAAGTACTAGGGTTATGTGCAAACCTAGTATCAAACTGTCTACTGTGGGAAATAATTTAAAGTTGAATTACAGATACATTTCTAGAAAGGCCAGACTGACACACACATGAACTTACCATCTCTGCGGTTTGCCCACGTAAGCAGTGGCGACTTGTAAATTCATAGTATTAGGATTGAATGCTCATTTATTTCTTCTTTCATTTTCTCATTATAAGAAGAATTGCTACTTATTCCAGAATGCAAGGCTATTGAAGAAACAGCATATTAAACTTACCTTTCTCTTTGGGTTATTGGTTTCAGTTTTATTGCATACATTTATAACATTGATTTCAGATTCCTATATGAGAGCAAATTGTGAAGAGCATTTCATATAATAACCATACTTCTTAAACCCTGAATGTTTTTATTCTCTTTCATTGGATGTCAATGCTGCTTAAAGAACTTCTTACATTCTAGTGATCGGAATTGAACAAGCGCTAACTTGAAATAATGCCATCTATACCGAACGTTTTTGTTTGCAAACTAGTGATACATGAACTTGCCCATATTATACCAGAGAGAGAAGGAGAAAGAGAAATTAAGAAATGTAACGAGGGAAGCCGACAAACAACTATAGTTCATAAAACATCTTCAGTCATAATAACGATTGATAGAGGAACGTTTAACTAAACATTTTATAACATCGTGCCCATTGTGCTTTTATGCACATTTATTTAAGCTGATACTGAGCGTCCATTGGTATTTCATCCTGTAATAAACAATTTTAAGAATGACAAATTCAAATCAGAGCAAAGAACAAGCAATCAAAACAAAAACAACCAAAAAACAGAAAACGCAAAACAGGAGACTCTGGCTTTTAGGAGCATTTAATGACCTATAAAACCCATACATAACTATCAGTTATTAGCAACTGTTATTAGTTGATTTTAATCTTTACAATATTTGCCTAATACATTACCAAAAGAGAAAGGGATGACTCTTGATATATGTGAGAATATGGGTATGAATAGGACAACGTTTGGCTGTTTGCTTAAAGTTTAGCAGCCAACATGTCAGAAATCAAGCAATGATTTCCATGGAAGAACCAATGTTCTGAACTTAAGCCATGTAAAACTGTTTACAACATAACGTAGGAATCCCAAGTGTCGAACATAAATTATGATCGAATATCAATAACACAATTCAAATGAAATATACATAATAAACGTGAAATTTTAATCTGGCAATTTCTCACGTTTTTGTGTATTGATGGATGGTTTAATACAGTGTCAGACTAGCCGATATGGCAATTTAGCCACGAGAAAAGAGCCAGGGGTTGAATGTAATTGGATATCTTTGCAGGAACATAGTTTTCAATATTCGCTAACGTTTTCCAAAAACATTAATTTCCTTCCATTGTCCACATCATCACCTTTAACCATGACACATGTCGGTATGTTTTTGGAATAAAATGTGATGGTATTAATGCTTGGATGTTGACATGAGAATACTAATGTTGATTTGGCCAGGATGTGACAATCTGAATGACAGCGAGGTGGACAGATATGCGAAAAGATATGTCGCTAAGAAAGAGACAAATGAACTTTGGGGCAGGGGAAATAAACGATATAACTAATTTCGTTGCAGCTACTGAAAGACTTGAAACGCGTATTAAATCTATGGAAACAAAATAGTTTTGACTGTTTGAAAACGTTTTGTTTGGCGCTTGTTTCTGTTACTTAGTTAAACACTATAACGTTAAAACAGAAAATTAGCGGAACTAGTTGGGGATATGAATTTCTTTTAAATATTTAATAAAACTTCAGTTTGTTTTTGAAATTTAAATTAACTTTGTTTCGGAATGCTTTAGTCCTTGGTATTTTAATTTCACATAATTAAGTAATCAGTAGTGAAAGCAACAATACATAGAAATTTCAGTTTAAGATGTTTTATTTAAAATTCACTTTAAATCCTACCAGGAAGGGTATGTCCTTAAAAAAGGACGAACTGCTCCAGCGTGTCAGACATTATAATCTTTCTGAAGCGAGGGCTTCTTTAACGAAACAAGAAATACAAATTATGTTCGTCGAATATAACATAGAAAAGACGTTTAGGACCAAGGTATTTTGTGTTTGATTAGCAAGCCTATATCGAGTTCTGAAATGAAAATAAAAGATTTAAAATTTAATAACAAAAGAGATTGAAATTTAGTTAAGAAAATCTCAGCTTCAAAGATCTGATACAAATTAAAAATCTGAAAGAGCAGAGAGACAAAACAATTGAAGAAAGAGGAAAATGATATAAATGAGTAAGAATATGGCAAAAAGTGATGCAAATTCGAAATTCTAAAACATACGGAAGTTAGAGAAAGAGAAGAGAGAAAAATGCAAATGAGTAAGCAAAGCAAGAATGGAAAAGCAAAGCAAAGTGAAGAAAGTAAATGCAATTTAGATTAAAATAATTTATAAAATAATTATTTCTCCATTTGACGAAGCATTTAGCAGAAAGCTGGTTGATTATGTCGGTCTGTTACCTAAGACCAAGTCAGGCAGCCAATACTTATTGACCATGATGTGTGCGTCCATAAGATTTCAAAAGGCAATTCATTTGAAGAATATGAGAACTTGTATTGGAGCTCTCTGAAATTTCTTTTACACTTTTTGACTTTCCAAATCTATCAAAATTTGATCTAGGCTCACGTTTTGTGCTGGATCTTTCCAGCACGTTAAGCATGAATAAGGCATCCAAATGTGTAAGCCTTATGCCTATCACCCGAACATTAAAAATGCCTTAGAAATATTTCATCAATCTTTGACCTAAATTACACCATTATCACTCATGGGAGGCGAAAACATGAACAACTTTACCATATACATATATTAAAGTAGTGTTTTGTTAGAGATAGCCCTGCTAATCATTCGATAAATTTTATTTAATTGTCCTACACAGAGGATTCAAATGACAAGCAAATCATACTGTAGTGATATTAGTTTAACCATTCTTCGGAAATTAGAATTCTTTAATAATCTGAACCTGAGACTGTCAATGTGCAGGCGCAAAACAAAAGGTGAACTAAAGCCGCTATTATGTGAATACCAGCACTTGTTTCCAAATGTCCCAACTGGAACAAATAAAATCTACCAAAACATTGAAACCTTAGATTCCACACCTGTGAATCAACATCATTATATGATGCATCTTCTCAGGTAAGAATGTTTCAAAAGATAACTTCAATATTTGCTGGAGGACGATTTCATATAACCAAGTTAAATTAACTGGAGTATTCCACATAATACTTTCCGCATTTGCAGCAACTATATAAAGATGAACAGTCTCACCAAAACAAATAAATGTCTGATGTCAAGAATCGACGACTGCATTAGCAAATTTGTGAATGCAAAATATGTCACAAAATGTTGAACCATTGAAATAATTCTGGCTGCTTCCTCTAATGGCAAAGGAAATTTCGGCACTCGTAACTCGCGATGAACATTATGAATATAAAGTGATATGATTTGGTATTAACCTTTCGCATTAAAGTTTCCAGAGTATAATGAACATGCTGACATATGGTCTATATAATTATGACTCTTACATGAATGACGTCATCATCGACAACGATACCTGGACATATAGACTATAATATGGCAAATTGATAATTAATTTAGGCCAAAGTCAATTTTCTAGTCCATGTGTTACATTTTCAGTACATCATGTGGGACATGATCAAATTAAATCTATAGAAGTTAAGGTCGATGTTATCTTGAATTCCCAGTGCTTATCAGTAAAGGCATCTGATGCAAACTTTGAGCATGGCTGGATATTATTGGAAATTCTACTGCAATGTTTCAATAATTGCTGATTCTCTGACTAACATTGAGTAAGAAATCTAAGTTTCATTGATCTGAAAAATGTATAACGAGTCTTTAGACAATTAAAGGATATACTTAAGAATACACCAGTTATTTCAGCTCTAAAATGCACTCTATCATTTCAAATGTATGTTGATGAAGGTAATGTAGACTTTGGTGGAGTAGTGATTCACGAAGATACAAATGGCGAGGATCATGGAGTGTATTATATTTCCAAACTAAACAAGCACCAAAGACATTGTTCAAAATTTGAGAAGGAATGTCTGGTTTTCATGTTGAATTTGCAACATTCTGAAGTGTTTTAGTTCAGCTCCTTGTCCGATGATTGTATTTAGTTATCAACCCCTTACATTGATTAACAAAATTAAAAACAACAATCAAAGCCTATTAACATGGCTTCTGATAATACATGACTGCACAAGTTGCCTTAGGCTCATGAAAGGTGAAGATAATCTTATTGCAGATGCACTTACTGTGTATAGAAATAAAAAATTCCTTCATGTATATTTTGTGTCATTCATAAGCCATCATCTATTGCAACTTTAATTATAAGCATATTTGACTAATATCTTAAAGAAAGCTTTATTGTATGAACTTTATATTACGTTTTGAGGGGAGGAGTTATGTGTATTTAATTAGCAATGTGTGCTGGTTTTGTTCCTGATTATATAATTATTTGTTGAATTTTACAACCCTTGTTTGTTTTCTCTTCTCTCTCTTACTTCTTTTAAGACCACGAGGTCTTAACACTATGTCCATCTGCTTATTTGTAGGTAGTACGTTTTCTAACTATTTGGAAATTCACGCATATCGGAGGTGGGGGGAGGTGATAGCGGACGTTTCATGAAACGCCGGACAAGGGTATGTTCATTATAGCTTTCTTCCACACAGCGAAGAATTGACTGTGACTTTGCATGTGCAAGGCAGGCCGTGAAACGACCAAAGGTCGTGGCGAAACACACAAAAATAAAAACAAAAAACTGAAGTGGGAGTTCACCGCCGCCATTAACATAAAAGGTACGTTATATTGTTTGCCACTGGCGACCAACGGTTGCTGTTCACGGCCTAGCAAGTTTATATTTTGTTTTGGTGCTGACGACCGTTGGTCGCTGGCAAGCAAAGCTCTGCTTGTGGATAGGTTATGCCGTTTTTTCTTGGTGCAGGTATGTTTAAGAACTAGTATAAAAAGTTACACAGAGCTAAGGAAAAAATGTGTAATAACCCCCATTATATCTCAATACAGCATCAAACTATTTGAAAAATCTCTGACCCATCAATCAGTTCTGACCTGATAAATAAAATCCGCAAACAGAGCTTAGACACACCCATGGGGCCGAATAAAATTCCTTTCTACGCTTATCAGTTTGTTTAGGCCATCTGTACCGGAAAAATGTGCGATATACCGCAATCTTATCACTTCAATACACACTAATTCAGTACAGAGGGTACATTTCTTACTTCAAATTATGTGTGTAAAATATTTTCCAGTATCAATTTTTGATGGATTTTAATACAGTGAGGGTGGTATACAAGATGAGTCATGTATGAACCACCACACGAAAAAGTACTTTGTAAGTACAAGCAATGATGCGCGAATAGATCACGCGTTGCCATATAAATACAAATGAGGGTCCGCTGCTCTGCCACCCTCAAATTAACAGGACTCGTGTTAACTCGATTACTTGAGTAGTGTTTGGACTTGTATACAATGAAATCGGCCATAGACATCTTGTATATAGTCGCTAAAGCGGTTCTGATTTCACAAAAGGATATGAATCATTATATTCCTTTCTATGTAGCGGTGCAGTATAACTCTGCGGGCGCGTAACATCACCGTTCCGGTACCTGATTTGCGCAAACAAAATGCGGTAGCTAGAGAAATGCCTGATTCGTTCTACCTGTCGGACTAAAAAATCCTCACTAGTGCCTCTCTAAGTTTCTCCTCTACATTTGTACATCCAGAACATTCACAAGCACCCCCTCACCACGCCCATTTCATCGTGAATTCATGATCCTCTTCATCATATTCGACGTAGTTGCAACCATGGAAATGATTTATCATTGATGATCTTATCATCAGTGATTTTATCATTAATGATTAAATCATCCATTATATCATTATATTTTCTTCAATTGACAATTTTCAGTGCGCAACAATATCTTCTGTTGAGATAGTCATGACCATCTTTCACTGGGCCACTATTAGTAACCCGGCTACTATTAGGTGCCCCCCCCCCCCCACGGTTTCTTTTGCCATGTTACCATTTCAGCGCTCTGTATCTTCTGCCACCGCATTGAAGAAAAAGCTCAGATTCAGCTCTAAAGTCTCCTATCAAACGCTTGCAGAATGATATCCACAATATTCGTGAAATCAAGATTTTCCACATGGGGTTGTTGATCTTATCATCAGCCATCGGAAACTGTTTTCTGCTCGTTAAATCATTATATAATAATCCGGAGATCTTTAATTAAATAAAATGTTGTGCACTAATTAGATAATGAGTAGGTGGAGTGTCGCAAGGGAATTTTGAGAAATTTTCACAAAAAAATTGGGAAATCAGATTTGGGTCTTTGAAGCCGAGAATGAGTTTGCAAGATTAGCTGTGCCTCAGCCCCATTAAGCTACGTTAAGTTTTAGTATGGAAAATGTAACCGACAAGAAAAATGGCAACGTCGACCACCCGCTGATTTACAATTACACGAATATTACAGAATGGCTAAGGAAGAGTTCATGCGCGAAGGAGCAGAGCACGTTTGAGTAACGTTCCGGATTGATCACGACAATATTTTCATCGATGTGTAGATAATGATCAACTGGCAAAGATGATTATTGATCACCTAGAGGACCTTTTCAGGATCAAATGTATTTTCACCGGCTATGATGAGGGTCCAGTGTGGATTATTCTTGATAAATTCGACTGCGTGAGTCACGAGATAACGCCAGCACATAGTCGCCGTTGATCAAAATTCTAAGCTGGAAGCGGTGACAGGTGCTGACAGGCCGTATTATGAGAGAGCATATCCTGTGACTATCGTTGTTTTCTCGCTTTATACGTTTAACAAGCCTAATATTAAAGCTCTTCAACCGTGGCTAACTGATATTTTAAACTGCGTAGCTCAAAGGGTCACGTAACATTGTATGTGCGCACGACAGAATTACGAGGTTTGATCAGCTCGTGCTACCATCTGGCTAACTTTATTTTTGTGAATCTCTTCGTACGCAGAAAAAAATAAATACCGCTAAAATACACTGAAAACACAAATGTCGTTGATAGATTGCTGAAGAATTGTTCTACAATCTCATGTGTTGGTCCTCACTTTTGTCGGCAAACATATTCATGGGGCCCAACACCAAAGGGCTTTACTGAGGATATACAACGTTCATGTATTGATTTCGGACATGGTGGGCTTTGGAACACAATTTAAAATCCCTATAATGTAATTTCTGTTGATATGGTAGTTTGTTATCATTCTAGTTTTCTTGGCAAGGGTGAGAGCGTGCAGTTTTTCTCACGGTTTCGTCATCTGACGCTCGAAAGGACCAGAGTTGCAATAAACGGTCCGCTGCCGGTGGATGCCATTGACTTAACTGGATTTGCCGAGATCGAATAATTTGAGTGTGACAAAATATTCATCCGGATATTTATGCTTTGATTGGTCGTCATTTTAATAACTAAACCCGAAGATAAATCCACTAGACTGGTGCGCACAAAATAAACACGGTTTTGCTCCAATAGCGCTATTGAGGTTCATGCTTGATAATGGGATATTGCCATCGCTGACAGCGAGTGAAGCAATTATTTCATATAGACCACAAAAGAACGTATATCGTGTGCAAAGCATATGGGCCGAAAAAATCATTGGCAAATTTACACTTGGAGCCTCATCTGATAACAAGAGACGTTGCACTAGGTTAATCATGGACGAAGCAGAACTTGATGTTATATCTGCTGATAGGGCAAATAAAGGTGTTAGCCACCAGGGAGCGTGCAAACCTAGCAGAAGAAACTGCGATTGGTACTATAATCAATTACTCTAATTGTGTCTGCCGCAGTTTACTCACCTGATATATTCAATGCTTACATACAAGTCAATAAATCTCTTATCGATTATCAACCGGTTTCCAAATTACTCCGTTAGAGTTGTCAGGCACTGATGGCGATGTTCTATGGGGTCAATGAAGAGCGAAAAATGGGCAAATACGTAATTATTCTGGATTTACAGATTGTAAATACCATCCCGTCTATTACATCGGCGACATATTATCACAACTGTCATCTGAACCATTGGTCCATCATCCCATTTCACGACCTAAAATGGTTCATCTTAATGGTCCTGGCCGTTTTGGTAAAACAACACTCGCATTAAAAGTATTTATGGGTATCCCTGGATTTCCCATCGATATGGTAGTGCTAAACCAAGCTCACCAACTTACCATTGTTTTTAAAAGAGAAGGGGGTTAAGGCCAGAGCTTATCACAGCTTTTATCGATGGCGTGGTGCTGCGTGGACTCCATCACGAATGGCTAAGAAACATATTCTTAATATCATCATCTGGGGTAAAATATGTAAGGTATCAAAAAATAATTTAAAAACTTTTTCTCCATTGGTTATCAACAAAATCAGTATCGATTATCGTGTGCAGCGATCATAGTCAAACTCCCCCATTCACAGGTGAATCGCCACATGACTGGATCAAAGAATATGCCAACCTTTACGTGGAGATGTTAGAAGACCACAGGGCCGTGGTTGAATCGTTAAGAGCGCTAAAAGTAATAATGAGACTTAAACCAACAGGATTCAAAGTGAGATAATGCGCAGTGTAATTCCAGAACGTCCATGATGATTTCTGGAACTTATTACGTCGAACAGCTATTGCCCTGATTGATTACCGAATCCAATGTGGTGGTAAGTGTGCATTCTCATTAATTCCTTGTAATTGGCAAGGTTAAATCCACGTCGAGGAGCCGCCGAATCTAGTCTGTCAATTGCAGACCTACCAGTAGACCTTACCACAGGATCAGTTGCTTTTTATTGCCACCTTCAAGTTCATCAGGGTCATATAAATATTTGAATGTTACGTTTCTGTGTAGCAACTGTCTCGCTTTCGGGTCGGGTTGCTTAACCTGTATGTGTTTCTTCGCGATTGCATCGATGGGATTCTTTAGAGATATGTCAACAATAATCGGATCAAATTCTGGGTCTTTTTTGCGCATCAGTGGCAAAATTGCGTTTGAGTATGCTTTTATAATTAACTCCGTATCCGCTGTCATGGTAACGATATTAACTAGTGTTTCCTTGTCATGGTAGTACATACCGAGGTACTTAAAAATTTCTCGTTTTGAAAAACTATTGTATAACTTCTTGTTTCTTCCTATTCCCATTATCCTAGATTCCGCTGGTTTGTTGGGACGATCATAGTTATCGCTCATTCGTGTTTCCTTCTGCGCTCTTCGTGTTTTAACAGGCCTAATCGCATTATCAAATTTATATTTTTTAAACTCAAGCGCAAGCAATATTTTCTAAACAAGATTTCAACTTGTTTTTGTTCTTCTAGACAATCATCAGGATGACAGTATCTGCTTATAATATTAAAGTTTTCTATTGCTTTATTTCAGTTGTGGTCCTCGCATATGCATAACACGAACAAATATTGTTGCTTCTTCTGACAATGAAGAGTTGTAAAATTTTCCGTAGTATTTATCGCACGTGCCGCCAGTGAATCATCCCCAACATCTTTTTGGGGGTTAAAAATATTATCATAAAAATCTTTCGCAACAGTTATAATTGGTGTTTCTGACATTATTTTATAGCATCAGATTAAATGTGATCATCAACTGTGTATATTTGAAATGCTGTCAGTCATGAAAACGGACGTTCACCAGCAACAACATCAAATAGAAAAAACAAGTGCTTGTTAACAGTTTTTTCTAATGGAAATATAAAATATTATGTTGCTGAGATATACTTATTTTCTGTACTATGCAATGTTGTCAGTTGATATCATCGTTTGATCCTTCAAACCGCTAATTATACATTCGACCAACACTAGAGTTTAATCGACCGCGCAAATGAAATTGCCAAATAGCAACTGCAGTGGAACATTTAATTTTAATCCAAAAGTTTTCAGCTTTGCCGTTTGTCGTCCATTCTTGATGGGGATAGTTTTCAGAATAATGTATTGATGCGCTTACCTCAAACCCAACTCGAATGTCATTTGCCTTAAAAAGTGTTGGAATATACTCAACATTGTTTTTGGTTCGTTTTACACCACTAGACAGACTATCAACATACGCTTTATTTCTTAGATGATGAGGATTAACTGGAACATATGTTGTTGTTATTTTATTGCTACTCATGTTTATGTTGCCTGACATTGGTCCACCGGATCATTTAAAATATAGGGTAAGTTCTTTTTTTAACTGAGCATAACTAATAGCATCAGCTTCATTAGCTGGTGGCGAGGTTGTCGGTAATCCAGTTATTTTAGAGTTATTTCTGATTATCAGGTTACCTGTCATTGTGTCGCCGGACTTATCGAGCTTGTTATTATCAACAGATTTTAATTGTGCATAACTTACAGCTTGTGTGTTATCAACATTTGATGGCGGATATACAGTTTCCAACTCAATATTTTTTTTCCTCGACATCTTAATATAACCTGTAACTGTTCCACCGGTTTTGTCAAGCTTGTTGCCGTCCACATGATTTAAGTTTGCTGGTGGATACTCGGTCTCCAAATTTATTAATTTTTTCCTGACATATCTAAGTTACCGCTTAAAGTTCCTCCTGTCAGTTTATTATCGTCAACAGATTTTAGTTGTGCGTAACTAACAGCTTGTGTACTAACAACATTTATTGGCGAATAATTTGTTTCTAAACCTTGTTCTCGTTGATTTGACATAGACAGGTTTCCTGTCATTGAATCGTCAGTTTTTTTTTTTTTTATGTAGCCTGATAAATCGACATTGCCGTTTGTTATTGTACTTACAGCCGACGAATCTCCTAATGTTGTTCCAAATTTTGTATAATAGCTCATTATTTGTTTATTGCCTGACAATTTTTATCAACTTAATTTATAATATGTCGATATTAAATTTTGATACAGATAGGCTGGTGCAACATAAACACAACAACGAACTTCCAGATTGTCATTATCTTATTGTTGGGAGAACTGGATCAGGGAAAACAAATTTACTGATGAATTTACTGCTGGGGGGCAATAATTTTAGCTATGAGCCAAGTTACATTTACACAATTAATCCGCAACAAGATAAGTATGAGCTACTTAACGAATATAATAACAAACTTCGTGATGATCTTGAGGCCGGAGAAGATTTTTTTATCATCAGACAACCAGAAGAGCTTGTCACGGTTAATCAACTTGATTCAGATGAACATAATATAGTTGTTTGTGATGGTATCCCACTAAACAATGAAGAAATGAATAAAATAAGATCATATTTTTCACTGTCGTGTAATAAAAAATGTAAATCTGCTGATGTCGCTCAAGGTTTTTATAACGTTGATAGGTTTATTCGGAGAAATACTGGTTGTTGTATATTATTTCCAGGACTGGACAACGTTGACGTTAGAAATATTGCAAAAGAGCAATGTGGCGACGTAACAAAAAATAAATTTATTGAACTGTATCATCAAGCAACAAAAGTTAATATAATTTCTTTTTATTCGATAAACTTACACGTGATCCAGCTAAGATGTTTCGCTGCTGTATTGAACATTATCTGCAGTTGTTTTCTCAAACATATACAATGGATAAACGAGCAAAGCGCAGAAAACATACAGAAGATTTAAAAAGACTTGCTCAATCTTAGGCAGAATTTAAGAAAAAAGTTTAAGAAGCACGACATGGTCAGATAATTTCCGCAGAAGAATCAGCTAACATTTTTAAGCCGGTTACTGAGGTTAGGTTTGGAAAACAACCTGAAACTAAACTACTATCAGAAGAACTTAAAACCTACAGGAAAAAGGTTTAATCGAATTAGTTAAAGAACAAGAAGAAGCTGCTGCTGCAAAAATTAGTAAAATTCTGAAGAAGAAAAAAGAAGGTTGGCGGAGACACTTGTAGCACATATTGCTGATCATGCTGCTAGACGAGCTGAACTAAATCGGCTGATCAATAATCCACTTGCATTTGAACGAAGATTATCAGAAGCAACATCAATTGGTCCGATTGTAAGAAAGTTTTAGGCAATATAACGAAACAAATTGAAGAATCAGAAAATAAATCTAAGAGTTGGTATGAGGATATATGTGAAGAAGAAAAAAGCTAGAAGAGAAGCATGGAGAAAAGAGCATGGACTAGATATCCAAGACGCACAAAGATTTAAAGATGATCTAGAAAATATAAACGGTAAAATACGTGATTCTGAGTATGAAAAATTTAACGAAAAATACAGTTTAAAAGGTGTAAGAGTACACCATATTAGCAGAGCTAATTACAACGCCGAAGAAAATATTAGTAAGTTAGAAACAATAAAAGAAGAAGGTAAGAAATATATAACCGATGCAAAACTGGAAAATGAAAACTACAGCGAAAGTATTAAATTATACCGACATTGGATTATCGCCGATCTTTATATTAAACCTATTCGTAATATAAAAAATAGTGCGGTTATCACGCTAATAGTTTGAATACTGAGGCAAAAAATCTAGATGAAATACGTATGAAGGCTAATACCATTGTCCCAAAGAACATAACAGATCCTATAGGCAGACAAACTGAATTAACTCGGTTGGTTGATCATTATGATGACCTTGCTAAAAAGTTAACTGCAGCTGAAAAAGAAAAAAAGGAACTGTAGTCAAAATATTTACATCAGTTACTGAAATGATAGGCAGATTAATGCTGTTGATATCGCCTAAAGAAGCTGGAAACATTGGTGCTGAAATTGACAGTGAGATAATTGACACACTTGATCATTTGAGATCGGAAAATTTATTAACATCCTACGAATACGAATTTTTACACCGCGATTTAATCGCGACGATTTAATTTTATAAATAATAGAATAAATAGCAATGTCAACAACATTAATACTCGACTCTAGCATGGCCGCTAAAGATAGCGCAAATTTTCAGTAAATTATATTCCGCCAATACAACTAGATTCTGAAAAAACGATATAAGATTGGGCTAATTTCCTGCACGGCATGGCATTCTATGGCTAACGTAAAAACTGATATCAACGAAGAATTTACATTTTATCTGCAAGCTACTCCGGCGCTATGGACAACATTTAAATCCCACAAGGAGCTTATAATGTCATTGATCTAAATAAGACAATAAAAGAGCTAATAACAAAAGTAAACGGTGTCGCTGATAATTTTGAGCTGACACCGAATTATAATACGTTACGCGTTAGAATAAAATTAAAAAATAATATGTTAATTGATTTTTCATCAGCAAAAAGTATAGCGACGTTGATAGGATTTTAACATAAACAATATGGATCAATTACAAAACAAACCATGACGTATGACGGTGATTTGCCAGTAAATATTACTGACATAAACACAATATTCATAAATTGCTCTATTGCAACTGGATCTTACTCAGCTCGATACAGTAAAGGACAAACAATATATAGTTATTCTCCAGACATTCCACCAAGTTCTCCCATGCAAATTAGTCCACGGCAGGTTATTTATTATCCGCTAAATATTGAAAATCAGATAACAGAAATAAATATGCAATTGACAGATTAATCTGGACGACAACTGGGTTGAAATCATGAGGTTGTTACTTGTTATTTGCACCTACGCGCATAGCTATTGTGATTTTTGTACAAACTCACAATATAAAATGAGACAAAAAGAAACGTTCACAGAAGAAAGATAGTTGGAGGATGTTTAGGAAATATATTTACTAAAATTATTGAAAAGTTTCCAGGAATAGCAAATAAAGTTGTGCCAATTGCACTTGACGCGTCAAAAGCATTTGCAGCTGATCTGCCGCTGGAACTGCAGCAGGACTAAAAATAGCAGATAAAATGAAAAGCCAACTGTCGGTGGCTCCGACGGTCGCAGATATAAAACAAGTTATATCAAACATCGCCCCACCAAAAGAAACAGAACGTGCAATGACAACAACAACAACAAAAACTTTTATAGCCAAAAGGAGAGAAAATTATACAAAATTAATATCTAAGCAACAGCGCCAAATTTGATATAACCTAATAAATAAAACAAAAATGTCTGTTAGAAATTATCTTGATTTAACAGCGACTTATGACACCGACGACACAGTAACAGAATTTGAGCGTGATGAGTGTCTCGATGAAAATTCTAATGAACCAAATAAGGCGGGCTTTAGAACATTTAATACGCGGGATGAAGATGTATTTCTTTTGCCTCACAAAGCAATGTTGGAAGTTAGTGGACAGATTATGACAGTAGCTAATCCACCTATCGCAATTACAGCTGGAGCAGAAATATCTCTTATAAACAACGGCTGGAGCTTACTTAAAAGTGCCAGATATCAGCTAGCTAATCAAATGGTCGAAGATATTTCAAGTCACCTACAAGTTGCAAGTACTGTACTAAGTATTATTTCGTTCTCCGATGATTACTCCAGGTCAACTGCTACTAATATGAGGTGGTTTAAAGATACTGGAATTGGTGTAGCAGTATCTGGAGAACTTTTTTGCAAAGGTTTTATTGCTCACGGAGCTCATGCAGCTGCAGATGCTATAGTTGTAAGAGATTTTCTTATCGTTAATGCTGCTGCTTTAGGTATAGCCGCACCAGATGCAGCCGCTAACGTAGACGCTACAAGAGTTTCACTTACTGCTGCCTGTAATAATCTGGGTATATCACCACCTGGTACAGCTGCAGACGGCATTGCAATGTTAAATTTGATTAATAACACAATTAGCGTAAGAAATACACGTTACAATGAGGGTTTTTCTAAGAGAAAGGCACTTGCAGCCGGATCACGTCAAATTACAATGATGCTGCCATTGAGCATAATGTTTGGATTTTGCAGGGACGACAATAAAGTATTTCGTGGATTTAAACATACACTAATTTTAGATCGAGCATAACAAAATGACTATTTCGAGCTGGCGGAGCTGATATACAATTTATCATAAACAAACTTGCACTGTGGATGCCACAAATAACGCCGTCAGTCACTAAAACGGCAAAATTAGATAGTGTACTTGATAAGCACACAAACAGAATTTATTTTCAGCAACATAAAATATATCAAACAGCGGTTCCAAATACCACCGACTACACATGGCGCATC
Source organism: Megalonaias nervosa (assembly GCA_016617855.1). Classification (NCBI taxonomy): domain Eukaryota; kingdom Metazoa; phylum Mollusca; class Bivalvia; order Unionida; family Unionidae; genus Megalonaias; species Megalonaias nervosa. The sequence continues at coordinate 7,003 of JAECUM010001591.1, read as the reverse complement.
ACAACAACGTTAAGTAAACAACTACCGGGGCAATTGTTTGTTGTATTTCATCAACAAGCGCGACTTGGTGACCAGCAACAAAATAATGCAATATTTGATAACGCCGATGTTAGACGAATATATGCTAGACTCAACTCCAAACAGTATCCCGAACGAACGATAGAATGCAATTTTGCAGACAACACCAATAAAATTCTTACTCGACCACACATGTATCTTATGGACGCAGTGCAGAAATATCAAGATGTTGGAGACGGATCTCAAATATCAGCAAAGGAATTTCGTACACTTTATCCGATATTTTATTTTTATGTTAGTAAACACAACTTTCGAGGTGTTGATTCGACAGCTGATATTGAAATTACCTGGACACTTGGAGTAGCTCCAGCAGCACAGTTGTACGTGTACACGCTAGTGATCAGCATAAGCAGGTCTCATTAAAAATAAGACTCGACGTCCAAGGCACTTTAACAAACTTAATGCTAACCAAAAAACAAATAAATAAATACGATCGCAAAAAACCATTTGTTTTAAATTTAAGTGCCACACAAGTAACTGCGATGGAGAAACAAGGTGGTATCTTTGGGCCAGCAATAGCTGTAATAGCCAGAACTTTAATACCTAAAATATTGCCAGTACTTTCGAGGTGTTGATTCGACAGCTGATATTAAAATTACCTGGACACTTGGAGCAGCTCCAGCAGCACAGTTGTACGTGTACGCGTTAATGATCAGCATAAGCAGGTCTCATTAAAAATAAGACACGACGTCCAAGGCACTGTAACAAAATTAATGCTAACCAAAAAACAAATAAATAAATACGATCGCATAAAACCTTTTGTTTTAAATTTAAGTGCCACACAAATAAAAGCGATGGCAAAACAAGGTTGTTTCTTTGTGCTGGCAATAGCTGTAATAGCCAAAACTTTAATACCTAAAATATTGCCAGTACTTGGTACATTAGGATTAGCAGCAACGTCTGGCGCAGTATCTGGCGCAACTAGAAAGGCTGTCTCTGGCGAAGGCATAAAGAAAATTTTTGTCTAAAGATAAATATAATGCCCCGACGAAAAAGGGCAGGAAGAAAGACGACAACGAAAAATAAGACGCGATCGCGAAAAACAAACAAAGGCGCGTTTATAGGACCGTTGCTGGCCGGAGTAGTGGGAAATCAATTGCCAAATCTGCTGAAATTAGCCGAGGACTAACATTTCCAGGCATATGTCCGCGTTACGTAACTTTGATATACTTGATAAGCTAAAAAAGTTAAATATTTCCATGGAGCTTATTCCAAAGATGAACTTAACACCGAAGGTGTCGCTGCTGGTGGCTCGCGTGTGATAAATATATAAAACTTCAACGACCGATCAGGCACAATTGGATAACTGTCTGTAATAACAATTATTTTGATTCATTTGGACTTCCACCTGGTGGCGCAATAAAAAAAATATATCAACAAAAAATATAAAATAAATTATTCCTCTAATCCAATTCAGCCAGTTGGAACATCTGCTTGTGGACACTATTGCGTGATGTTTATAAAACAAATGTCTGATCCTAAATTCAATTTTTTAAAATTTATTTTACAGTTTGACCAGCAACCTTGCCACGCCAATGTTTAGATTGCAATTAATTTTATATAAACCAGTTGATATAATGTGAATATACTCTCTCAAATACAAAATTAAAACAGAAAATATCGGTGAAACAACATAAATAACAAACAAATAACAGAATAATTCTGAAATGTTTTTGCGCAATCTGCGGAAAAAAGGAAACGTATGTTTTTAAAGAAATTGTCAACGACAAAGTCGTTTGGAGCTGGATGGGACAAGGTTATTTTAGTAGATTAATAAATAATGATATGCGAGTGCGATTGTGATAGAGATCTCTGTCTGGAGCAAAATAAAATTGTTACTTACTCTCAACAATGCAACAACAGAGAAATAATTGGAACAGGTATTGACATACATACATTAATTGGCAAATTGCCGAAACCAAAAGGCGGCTGGACATTACCAGGCCACAAATATACTGGACCTTATAATCATCTTGATAAACAACTAGATGAAAAAGATAAACCGCTTCCGGGACAAGAGCCTTAAAATATGGTTGATGTAATAGCAGTGCGTGATGATGTCTGCCACCGTGACAATGAATAAAATAAGCACAGCTGTGATAAAGTAATGCTAGACGAACTTCGTGATATGAAACCTGTAAATATGCGAGAGCGTGTTGGTAGAAGGTTGGTGTAGGTTTTTTTAGAGCAAAATATAGCTTGGAACTTGGTAGAAAAGAATTCTATGATGATCTTGCATCAGAGCTACACAAACCTTAAAAAACGTTTCCGCGACGTAAAGTTCTCGCAAATGCCGTTGATGATATTTGGATGATATATTTATTTGATGTGTCAAATCTTGTTAAGTTTAATGATACCAAAATATATCTTTTTAACGTTGTAGATGTTTTTAGCAGATACGCGTTTTAGTGTACCTGTTTCAGATAAAACAGGAACGCCTATAACTGATGCGTTAAAACAAGTGATTTTAAGTACAGAAAGAAAACCAAACAGAATCCCGACCGATCACGGAGCAGAGTCCTTTTTTAAAATAAAACATTTGAGCAGTTCGTAGAACAAAATGACATCAAAAAATATGTTACAGGAAATGAAGGTAAGATTGTTTTCGATGATCGATTTAATCGCACGCTATACGAGCTGATGCATAAACATCTGACAGCCAAAAATACAAATAAGTATATTGACAATCTACAGAAAATTGTTGATAAATATAATAACACAAAGCAAAGATAATAAAAATGTCGCCAAATGACGCAATTAAAAATCAGATATTAGCAAACGAAAGCATGTACCGCACACATAAATTTAAAGTTGGTGATAAAGTTAGAATTTCTCTGACGAAACAAAACATTTGAAAAAAGATTTACTCTAAACTGGAGCGAAGAAGTATTTGTTGTTGATAAATTTTTCTAGCAATACCGGTTACCTATGCGCTAAAAGATTTATTGGGTGAGCATTTAACTGGTAGTTTTTACGAACAAGAACTTCAAAAAACCGAAACAAGATATATTTGTTATTGAAAAAGTTATTAGGAAAAAGGCAATAAAAGTTTAGTTGAATGGCGTGGTTATAGCGAGAAATGTAACAGCTGGGTACCAACTAATCTATAAAATATTATTGTTATAAATTTGCTCATACTTCATCAGCACAGATTTACATTTGACAGGCCTACTCAACGACATTAAATGTACTTTACTTGCATTATCGACTGTCATTAAATTGAATATTTTAACACAAATAAAATCGTATTTTATGCTCCTTTGCTGGCCAAATATTTTTACGTTAAGAAAAGGTCTTATAAGTTGCCAAAATATTTGTTGCCCGGCAATAGTAAAATTAAATTGTATTATTTCTTTTTAACGATATGATGCATAGCATTATATTGTCAAGGTGTCAGTCTACTGTATTTTTTTTTATCAACCACATATACGTCATCATCATCTTCATCATTATTAAATAAAATTTCATCTTCGTTATAACCAACAGATTTGCGATTACGTCAGAGATGAAATTATATTGCGGTGTGAAATTATCGTCCCCGTAAATATCAGCAAGTCTTTTTTATTAAGTCCATATTATAATATATTATTATCTCATTTATAATAATAAATAACTGCAGAGATGAAATCTCCTGATATAAAATGTCATCAGAAAGTTGATATATTAAATTACAGAGAACTAGCCGAGGCAGTGCGAAAATGTCTGTCGGGCTATAGTGCTTATGTTGTTAACGTTATTGTAATGCAAGGCGATTCTGACAAAATGCTTTCAACAACAGCAGAAATAAATAAACTTAATGATAGTGCATTTATAACACTAAAATTTGATCTTGATGATGTTTTGATGTTTGCTCATAATTGCTTAACCAAAACAGAATTAAGAAATATAATTAATCATCATATTTGAAAAGAAATCTGTCAAATGTTAACGTTGTTGTTGCTGATCTTTGTACGCTATCAGCTATATCTTTCACTGATCGCGAATGAATTTTAAGATATTTTGCAGCAGCTATCATTTATTTAAATTTCATTTCTTCTCCAGTTTCAAGATTTACTGACCAACTGATCTTTTGGTATTTTTAAAATTCTTACCACCACCTGATCCACGTCTATTGTTTTCTTTTGATGTTACTAGATCTACATTTTCTAGACGATTATCTGTTTTAATTTTGTTAATACGGTCGATAACTAAATTATTTGGAATAGCGCCGTTAAAAGTTTCATAATAAAGCGATGAGGTTGATAATTAACCTGGTCAGTCTTTGCTCCTCTGACAGTTGCCATCAAATATCAGCTATTTTGCATAAAACAAACAACTTTTTTGTTTTTCTAGTTCATATGATTCCCTTGTCAGATGCTTCATATAAATCAAATACGTAATGCGATTGAAATTCATTTTTCAACCAGTTGTAGCGCAAGACCTTGCAGCTCATAAAAGTGTGAAGCTAATAGTGCAGTATCATGTTATTTTATCAAAGTTACACGCGCTTCAAAAAGATACAATTGATGTAATTTTGGAAAAAAAAATTTCACCAACGAGATTTCCGAACCATATTTTAACAGCTAAATCACGAAAATTATTAACTGGAACAAATATTTCCTCAGTCGCTGATGAAATACATCACGAAATAAAAAATTGGAGGAATTTACTGCATCAGGATGGGGTTGGAAATTTGAAATGATAAAGGAGGTCTTATTTCATACAATAAAATATAACGTACTTCGCGGTAGTTCTTATGTTCATCTTCCTCAAAAATCAAAAACAAAAAATGCTGTATAAATGTTAAAATCAATGATTACGAATGCTATCGTTGGGCAATTTTATCTGCTAGACATCCTCAAAGTTGCAAATGTGATCGAGTTCAAAAATATCTGCCGTACAAAGATGAGCTAACTTTTAACGGAATAACATTTCCAGTAGCTGAGAATCAAATACCAAAGTTTGAAAAACAAAACGATATTTCAATAAATGTTTGCGAACTAGATGAAAAGAAAATATTTACCCGAGGTACATTTTACCGACTACTACACAAAATACAATAAATTCATTATTTTATAAAGGATATTACAGCTGGATAAAAACTTTAGATGCCTAGTTGGCAGACAATATAATAAAAATACAAATAATAAATATTTCTGATACAGTTGTTTACAAGGTTTTTCTAGCGATGAAAAACTGCAATAACCATGTCAGGAGAAAAAGAAAAAGTATTAAAATTCAAAAATTAGAATCATAAGCTAAGTATTCCGCTTGTTATTTATGCTGATTTCGAGTGTCTACTTGTTCCTGTGGTCGGAGCAGAAAATAATCCAAATAAATCAAGTACAACAGAAATACAACAACATCTTCCTTGCGGAGCAGCTTATAAGGTAGTTTGTTGTGCTAACGATAATTTTTCAAGTCCAGTAAAGTTATACACATGTAAAAATGGCGAATCTGAAAGTCCGGCCGTGTGGTCACTAAAAAATTTAATAATCAAAAAAAATTTTCAACAGATTATCCAAATCAGCTCCAATAAAAATAACACCAAAACAACAACTTGATTTTGATGAGGCAGTTAATTGTCATATCTGTGATAAAGTGTTGCCTGAGCAAAATGTGCGTGATCAGTGTCATCTAACCGGTCAATATCGCGGAGCAGCTCATAACGATTGCAATTTAAGATTTCATGCGCCAGATTTTATTCCTGTAGTTTTACATAACTTTCGTCGTTACGTTAGTCATATTATTGTAGATTCTTTTGGCAATGAAGAAATTAAATCTAACCTAAAATTAAATAATATTATAAACTGTATCCCAAACCATTTTTAAAGTACATGTCAGTCACGCTCGGCAAATTACGTTTCATTGACAGTCTGCAGCTTATGGCAGCAGTATTAGATGAGCTTGTAAAAGGTTGTAGCAATTTCACTAATCTAAAACGTTGCTTTGGTGAAAACTACGTCTTTCTGACAAAAAAGGTGTCTTTCCGTAAGGGCATCTCGACAACTGGAGCAGATTTGATGAAACTTCTCGTCCTGATCAAGATAATTTTACTCGCAGCTAAAAAAAATGAAAATATTACAAATGACGAGTACAAATATGCACAAGAAATTTGGAATAAATTTAGTTGAAAAACATTTGGTGATTATGATGATTTATATTTGAAAACATATGTATTACAACTAGCAGATGTTTTCGAGAGTTCTCGAAAAGTTATTCACAAATGTTATGGACTAGACCCCATTTGGTATTATTCTGCACCAGGTTTGTAGTGGGATGCTCTGCTAAAAACACGTAAGATAGAATTGGATTTCTTGAGAGATGTTAATATGTTTAATTTTATTGAAAAGGTATCAGAGGCGGAATTAGCGTTATAGCCAAAAAAACAAAAAACAAAATATGCGGTAGCTAATAATAAATATCTGAAAAATTACGATAAAAAGTTACCTTCAAATTATATTATTTTTCTGGACACTGTTAATTTAAATGGTTATGTAATGTCAGAACCAATGCCGTGCAGTGGATTTCATTTGATAACTACAGATCAATTTCTTAAAGAAACTGAAAAAATCTTCCAAAGAGATATTGGTTATTTTGTTGAAGTTGATCTCGATTATCCATGATCTACATAACGATTACCCGTTTTAGCAGAGTCTATGATGATTGATTATAGTTTATTATCACCTGAACAAAGGGCAATGGCAACAGAAACAAATTCGATTGTTAATAAGCTAGTTTCAAATGTGTTAAGTAATAGAAATTACGTGATACATCACAAATATTTAAAACAAGCAGTAGATGCTGGACTAATTCTGAAGAAAGTTCATCGCGTGTTAAAATTTAATCAGTCGAGGTGGATGGCAGATTATATTAATTTTTATATGAAATGTTGTGCTGATGCTAAAACTGAATTTAAGAAAAATATTTTAAAGTTAATGAACAA
>JAECUM010001589.1:0-119016 GCA_016617855.1 Megalonaias nervosa | reverse complement strand
GACGTTGTCCATAAAAATATTTGGCCCATTTTCTTTTTATTAGTTTTGTTAAAGCACATCGTTTGAAATGCTTAGTTTAAACATATATATTTTTCATCCATTGCGGAAAAAGTTCTTACAGCTTATATTGATCACGCTCGCTGGTTTCCTGTATAGAACCAGTACAAAGCCATGTCTATCATCTTGCTCAAGGATAAGTAACACTGCCACGGCGAGGATCGAACCCACGACTTTTTATCTGTAGTTCGAAGCTCTAACACTGGACCACGCATTTCACTCCATAATAATGAGGTTATTCATGTTATGGACCTATATTCCTAAAGCATGTGCTTTGACAAATACCTGATGATCCTCCGCCAAATCAACAAGTTTATTCTTTAATGTCCCAGTAATCAACCTACCTATGACACACAGAAGGATGATACCTATGTAAATTGTTACGTTATTTATATAATTTATGAATATGTATAACAACATCATCAGATCAAATTTCTGAGAAGAAACCAGTATTGAAAATGACATTCAAAATATAGAATAGCTATAGCTCTAGAAAGGTCTTGTCAAAAAATGTCCTCAAATAGGTTATCAGGGCTTCTGTCATTACCGTTCTTTAAGTCTCACTTTCTTTTAAAAATTCTTGTATCGTAAGAATGACTTAAACAAGACTTCTGATTCATTTATTGATATAGCGGGTATTTGTTTTGGAGTTCATATTATTTAAAAATACAAATACTCCTTAAAATGCGTCTTAGGAACATCTAGTGGTTTATTCTTCCTGTCAACGATTCTTGTCGAACATGTTTTCATAAGTGCCTTTCGAGCATGAACGCATCTCGACCAAGTGTTTTATCTTTTCTTATCACTCATTCTTTCTGCATCCATATCAACATTTATAAGATTATATTCATTGACGTAAACATTCTTCAGCAAACCAAGACGAACTCAAATTCAGATGTCTGTACTTACGCATATATTTGGTAATAGGGAGTTTTGGCAGTAAACCACAGCTACCGAATTAAATTGCCTCTGTGCATTCAGTGTTCGATTCATTCATTTTCTGATTTACATTAATATCTAACAATTTATTTTTCAGTAAGCCATTGTAATTCTCTCGGACTGATGGGAAGTTTACTATCAATAAATTCGTTAATCACATCAGGCTTGCAGATATATTTAGAATTAGAAGTAGTGGTACTTTTCTCCCATCTATTGATTTTGCAAAAGCGATTACTTACTTTCAAACTAAAATTTATGGCACAATGACCAAAATATGAACGGTAATGACAGAAGCCCTGATAACCTATTTGAGGACATTTTTTGACAAGACCTTTCTAGAGCTATAGCTATTCTATATTTTGAATGTCATTTTCAATACTGGTTTCTTCTCAGAAATTTGATCTGATGATGTTGTTATACATATTCATAAATTATATAAATAACGTAACAATTTACATAGGTATCATCCTTCTGTGTGTCATAGGTAGGTTGATTACTGGGACATTAAAGAATAAACTTGTTGATTTGGCGGAGGATCATCAGGTATTTGTCAAAGCACATGCTTTAGGAATATAGGTCCATAACATGAATAACCTCATTATTATGGAGTGAAATGCGTGGTCCAGTGTTAGAGCTTCGAACTACAGATAAAAAGTCGTGGGTTCGATCCTCGCCGTGGCAGTGTTACTTATCCTTGAGCAAGATGATAGACATGGCTTTGTACTGGTTCTATACAGGAAACCAGCGAGCGTGATCAATATAAGCTGTAAGAACTTTTTCCGCAATGGATGAAAAATATATATGTTTAAACTAAGCATTTCAAACGATGTGCTTTAACAAAACTAATAAAAAGAAAATGGGCCAAATATTTTTATGGACAACGTCACATTAAAGCTTTTGAGGGATATGCTTGGTGAAATGTGCACGAGTTCGGAGTCGATTATTCCTGGGAAGAACTATGGTACCTTTCGTCATACTGGTCAAAATCATACAGCCATCACTTACAAGTAGATAGGCATGCATGGTAATAGGATTTGCGTCCTGTTCGTTTCAATTTTGTAACGTTTTACTTTTTACCGTTATCCACTCAATTACCAAATCTGTTATTTTCATTCCCAATCAATGTATACTTTAAATACTGATGTGTTTTTCTTGCTAACAACATTTATAGGATAAGATATAACGTATACTCAGTTTATAATGATATTAATTTGTAAAGCATAAATGTTTATTATACGCCCGTCGTAAGACGGTCGAATTATGTGATGGCTCGTGGCGTCTGTCTGTACGTCGTTCTCAAATTCGTGTCCGAGCTATAATTCTTGAACCGGTTGGTATATTCGAATTATAATTAGTAGGAATATTACTTACATCGAGACAATGTGTCGGGTGCAACTTTCAACGCAGTGCGTCCAAGGCTTCTCTCAAAATTGGTTAAAAATCAAATCGTGTCCGGGCCGTAACTCTTTACCCAGTTGGTGTATTGGAATAAAAATTAGTACATATGTCACTGAGATCGTGAAGCAGACATACATATGCCGTCCCACTAGGAGGCCGTCTTGCTATTAGTTCATCTGATCAACTGCTCAACTGATCATGCGAGTTGCTCAGGATGGTCGGTTGTCCGTTCGTCAACCCATGAAACTTGTGTGCACTTTAGACGTTTCCTTATATACAATCCTAATTAAACATACTTAACAATATATTTCAACAATACCTCGATTCCTGTCTTTAACCAGAAATATTATTTTGTATTAACTAGCGTTATTAAACTTTGTTTAAAATTGTAATAGTTTACCTTGTGTTTAATTTTCGATCAATTTTAACCATACTTGCCAGCAAGTAAGTTATTTCAAGACCACTTCGGCTCCTTTCTTGAATTAGCATTATTGCTCATGCTTACAAGAGTTATGAGCCTTTCTGCAATATTTAGCCTTTTATGCACCATAGAGTTTTGGTGTTTAAGCCAATCTTAATTAGGTATATTTATATTGGCTGCTGTAACTGATTAAATATCCAGGCGTTTTGATGTTTCTTTTATCTATGACTCGTTTTTAATCCTGTACGCGCCATATACATTTCGTTCTCATTCAGTCTTTACCAAAGTTAGCAGCAGCTTACAATATGTAAAGAATAAATAAAAAAATGTTGATTATAACCAATTAGCGCAATAATGGACTCTGTGAATACGATGCTTGGCCATTTTTTAGCCTGCCATATACGTTCATATTTACCAGAGTTATCAGCCGTTTTACATATTTGAAATTCTCATTTGTATCATTGCAGGGACCCTTTATTATCAGGTTCTGTTCAAGTCCGACCAGGAGTAACATTATTGTGATGGCATTGTTTCTTCATATGAATTAGCAATCCATTTTTATTAAAACAGTAGGTTGGGAGGTGAATTGAAAGGAAATCATTTTTCATGTTCAAGACAGTAGCATTTTGATGTCAGTTTGATTCTTGTTGATAATAATGATCAGCTGCATTAAAAACAGGTCACCAGGCCAAATTAAGAAAAACAAGGGAATCAATAGAACCGGGGACTCAGGATCCCCCCTCCAATTTTATTAAACATCTTAGGACGATTTTGATCATAAGTAAAATTGTATAATTGTCGAAAATAAAACGAAGCCACGTTAATTTGTAAATCAATTCACCGTAAAGCATTTAAGAAACTGACCATGATCAAAATTGCTGCAAGTTGTTTGACAAAAAGTGGCCCTGATCCGATATTAGCGGTTTTCAAATTTGTATGCGCTTTCATCAATATTAAGACTCTGTCTAAGTTAGGTAACGATCAGATGCAAAGGAGGGTGCAAAAGTGTTGACAAGGAAAACTATACAGTTTTACATTTAATCAAGCGCCATAACACCGAGGATTATTATCTGATATTGGTGGGGTTTCTTTTCAACTAATCTGAGCATTCACCAATATAAAGTCTCTGATCAAGTTTGGTAAAGATCGGAGCGTAGAAGAGTATTGACGTCAAAACGTTAACAGACGAACGGACGAAGGACGTCGGACGGATAGACCACAGACAACAGACCATGGTATCAGCCCTACCGGCACGTCCGGTAGAGCTATAAATGAATGAGTAAGGTACGAAATAACGGGCGGACGCAAAACGTCTCCGGGCATAAACAAGGAAATCATCTTTGCCCATATGTAGTAGCAGAAGTTTTTGGTGACTAACTCGGGCCCCTCTTGTTTTTTTATTGTAATGCCCATAAATGTTCGTTTTTTTTTTTAAAGTCAAAATAGAAAAATCAGCATTACAACATTGTTTATTGTATCATATGTAAGAAGAACAAATACTATGGAACAACAGAAGAGGTCTTCCATTTTTGTTACTTTCGGCACCTTCAGAGGACATTTCAATAAGTAGTAATATTAAATGTTAACGACTATGTTCATTTGACCACCAGTTGAAACGAAAGTGGACTTCGTTGTTCAGCGTGATCTTACAACATTAAGTCTTAAGATTATAAAATAATGTCCATATTTAGAAAGACGTTTCTGAAGAAATAGTACGAATTAATAGCTTGTATTTTGTTGGGATGTTTCTTACCTACAGTTTGATATACTTATTGTTTAAAACATCAATCATTTAAATTTACGGCAGCGACAAATGTTTGATGGAATAATTACTACATCTAAAAGCTTATCAATTTTTAAAGAGAATTTAAATAGTGTCAGTATATCGAAATTATGTATACATTATTTTCAGGGTTTTTTAATGAAGCAAATGACCTTCAACTATTATCACTTCTTTTAAAGTGTACAATATTGAAAGCACAACTTTCTAAGAAACATATCAGAATGTTTGTATGTTTATCTATATAAAACTATATTGATTTATTGAAATTATCAACAGAAACATTGATGAGACCTGCAAATCCAAGTCCGACAAGTGCTTCGACAACGTAGATTTCCAAAAATGTCAGCTTAAAGACACGATAATTTTCATTAATTGCTTTGTTAAAAAATATGCACACCCATTGCTGCAGACATAGGTAGTCCACTAATTAAGTTTGTTCTCAATGTCTTTCTGATCACAAAGCAAACTGAAGATGTTCGGGTCAACGACTCTAGCAAGATGCTCCAAGTCTTGTATCTTGCAGTGGTGTACTGTTTTACGTAGACATTTCGATATCACCGTCTCTATGTCGCAGCATTTCTGCATCACCGTTTTTGTTAACAAGTGACGCACGAAGTGTCTTTGAAGATAAGTAATTATAATATTCTGCACTAGCAATGTGGCTTAGAGTATTATTCACCCTCGACATCTCTGATAGGGTCGATGTGGTCATTTATGTTCTTGATGAACACGACTTTATGGTTGAGTGAAATTCTAGCTAGCGGTTAATAGTCTAACCATTTGTAGGTATTGGCTTCACACTCCTGTCCGTAGCAAAAATAAATGTAGACTGATGTATTAGTTAGCGTTGCGAATGAACGTATCTCCAGATCAGAACGCCAAGTACCCACATCCTGCACATAGGAACTTTGTAAATAGCGATTCATTGGTTTTCACTCAAGCTGACGCATAATATTGTCATCATCTTGCATAAATTCCACGATTCTCATTCTGACAATGTTGTGGAACCTTTAAACACTAAAACCATGTAACAATGTTCTAAGAAAGCAATTTCCATCTCCTCTAATGGTTACACTTACGATTGGTTTTACATTCAATGAAATGAGCCTCGCTGAACTTGCTGCATGGTCATTTATTACATATTTACGAAAGGTATTTTCGATGTGTTCATTTTCCAGGGCTTGTCAACAGGGTTAAAATTAAGCGATGTCGGAGAGTCAATATGCAATTCTCATTTTGTAACTTTCTTTTTTTTAGAGGAAGAGTGCTTCTTTTCTGGCCGGAATACGTAAACGAGTCATCTTTCGCCGATCCATTAGCTGATGGTCCTATGGTCGATTTCTGCTCTTGTTTGTTCCGATCCTGTAGTTTAAGGTTCTATGGTCGATTTCTGTTCTTTCACCGACACTGTAGCTAATGATCCATTGGTCGATTTCGGTCCTATCGTCGAACTATAGTAGCTGATGGTCCGGTTTCTGTTCTTGCGACGGCTTTGTAGCTGGCTTTCCTTTTTCTCCAAAGATTGTTGACGTTTTCTTTTGAATTTTTTGTTTGTGCTTTTTCAAGAATTCACATATCATGTAGTGTTTAATTCTATTTTTGTTCACTGCCGACTTAAATCCCTCAAGATGATACGTCCCCTTTTTGTTGACCGTTACAACAATCAATACTCCTGCCCTTCTTGCTTCCAGCTGCCTTCCATTTTTCTTGTATTGTGGTGGAGAACAGTCTCATCTTTTAAATGAGAGTTTGCTTACTAAGGCGTCGTGGTATTTTTGTGTTTTTATGTTTCTTTAAGCTTCCGCTATGAAACACGATAGTTTCACGAAGGCTTCACACCCGACACTCAAACAATTGTCGTTTAGCCTATCGATGTATGCCGATTTGTCTAAATGTATCGGCAATCATGTTTTCTTCCGTACACGACGTAGAAGTGTAGCCCCAATACCTGATGCGGAACTATCGTCAGGTTCACTGAAAGTTCGGTACGCAAAATTTCTTTTTGGGAAGTTGTGTGGCGCGAGTGCTTTGATGTTTTAATACTTTGTGTACATATTTCACTGAACGACTTGAATACACTTTGAAACGAATGATCGCGGTAACTGCCAATGTGGTTTGTTATTGAAAATAAGGCATTTTTGTGATAAAAAACATGGTACAAGTATGAAACCTTTCCGCTGGACACAAAATTATGCATAAATGGGATAAAACAATTTGTGTTTATAGGACGATAGTTTTACAAGTTGATCATGCACTGCGAGTATGAACTTTACAAATAAGTGGAAAATTATATTTATAATGTATCCTTGAGATGGGACGAGGTACAGATTTGCATTTCCTTTCACGAGTCTGGTCTCAAATCTTTGCGCATCATTTTTTTTGTTGCTCTAACGAATATAGATACTTTACAATTTTTGTATTGATAATCACTGGACAGAATTGTTCAGTAATCAAAATCGATTGATATCGATTCCAGCTCTATGCTTAATCAAACTTTTTGACAAAGTTAAATATTGTGTACCCGTCTTGGTATTCTCTAATGCAGCGAGGAGATCCGTTCCCATCTGATGATTGTACAGAAATAGGGCGCAGAGTTTTATGGCCTTTTTCAAGTTACATTTTCTCTTGTACTTGGCACATCTCTTAGCAAAGTTGTTCACATCCTGTTAAGAACGTTTCCAGTAATATCTTCTGCTCTTTATTTTATTCCATCTGATAAAGAAACAATATTCCTTGTAATACAATATGGTTTGTAAAGAACAAAAATATGCAAAATATTAACGCTATTCCTACATGAGGTTTTGTTAGTTAGCGACGTTTTTTAAATGTATTAATATATATGCTAACGGTGGGAATCATGGTGCTTATGGTAGTATTTCCCACCAAAGATGTTACATACTACCGTAAGAGCCTTGATTCTCACGGCCTAAAGGTAGATTTTTTTCCACTGCTTACGTAAAATTATATAACAAACAGATACATCGCGCCTGTTTTAAGGGGATAAATTGTCTAATTGTACTTGCATGTTATCACTATTTAAGTGATATTTAAATTCATACAAGTACAACACTAACATAATAATTTAAGTACGGCCATAATCGAGAAAACGGATTGTAATTTACGTTTTCAGGTTCTCAGATTTGGGCCTCTCATCCGTCAGCCTATGAAAATTTGTTGTGGGCTGGAAATTCCGACTGAGAACTTTTCGTTCCGTTTTTAGATAGATTTCCGAACAAGTGTGTGAATCATTATGTACAACATTTTTTTAAAATTAATACACTTGCGGGAAAGCTGTTAACAAATTAGCCAAGGTCAAAAAACTTCTGACAATAGTTTTATGCAATTCTACTTCTAATATAACCTTGATTTTCTATATCAAGTTTCAGAAGATAAAAATCTTAAATATTAAAGTTGATGCTGAATGTTGTTTAACGGCTCATCAACTTATTACAGGTTAATTAGAGCCGCCCATGAGAAACCTGGACGATACATAGGAATCAGGAACCTTACTCATACCATTGAATAGATTCTTTTGTTTCTTTAACGTGCGCGGAGGATAGACCGCCCGGTTTAGGCCCCCATCTTGCCAAAGACACGTAGATTGAACCAGGGACGTCCGCTGAAATTTTCTGTATATACATATACGGAAAATAATCCACACCTCTGATAGTCAAGTTTTCACAAAAAGTCGGTTTGAGCAAATTTGACAGAATTACACAAACATTACGTTTTTGAAAATATTTTGAATTTTAACGAGTAGTTTCAGGGAAGAGTTTTAAAGCTGTGCATATACGTTTAAAAAGAAAAACAAGCCTCATCACTGGTAGCCTTTTTTACGAATCAACCCGATTTGAACAAACCTGACAGATGGTCACTCGAACAACATTTCCGCGAAATTATTTCGAAATATGACCAGCAGTTTCAGAAATGTTTAAAAAAACATTCTTTTCGTTGCCATGACAATCAGAATTCTTGACTTGCGATTGCCTAAGCGGTTTCAGAAAAGACGTATTTTGAAGCAAAACATTGACGACGACAAGCGAAGAGTGACCAAAATAGCTCACCATGGAGCGCTAAGTGCACAGGTGAGTTAATAATGGCATCACCAACAGTATAGCACATTTTATTGATACTATGTTAAACGCAAAATACAATCCATTATCTATAAGATGTAAAGAAAGAGGCATAAGAAAAATTATCCAAGGTTAGTTTTTTCAGTTCCTAAGCTGAAAATGTGCAATAAAAAAACCCGTTCGTTTTCAGCACTCCTAGATGCCCTCCATGATCCTGGCTGTGTACGCTTTTACGTCCTTTTGTTTTATTTTCAGTCCATGTTTTTTTGACTCACGATACAAAAGTTTTGTTTTCTATGTAAAATGCGCCGCATTTACTTTCGAAGTTTCTTGTTTTGTCTTCATCTTCTGAAGTCACTGGGTGTTTTCTATTCTCAAAGGCGGCATATATGTGACAATATTCCCTGTGATCCATGACTGGAGTAACATGTAACAAGACTGAAACCGAATGGATGCTTGGATTGAATGACAACGCAACACAATGTGAGTATGAAAGTTTATGCCCCCAACCCCCCCCCCCCAAATAAATAAATGTTCACTACAGCACATATGCAAATTTACTGGCACACCCAAACACTGCATATAATACACTACTACTATACAGAACATGTTACAGATACACGTATGTATAACAAAAATATGTGTGGTTCTCACTTTTCGCAATGTGCACAATGAAACGAGTATGATTTACTGAATCATACGAGACAAATGAACAGACACGATTACGATTCACAGAACTGAATGATGCAAAATAAATAAGTATGGTTCACACAACCATATAATACCAATGAAATATTAGTTGTTCACACAACCATATGATAACAATGGCAACTATGTATGGTTCAAGCAACCAAATGCCACAAAATAAAGTATGGTTCAAATAACCACGTGTTCCAAAAAAACCCCAAACTGAGTATGGTTCAAATAGCCACGTGTTACAAGGCAAATTAAATATCGTTCACAACCACGTTTCCTTGTATACAGTACACAACGTATTTGTCCTTATCCAGGAGTTGAGAATTCACGTCATAATACGTCCTTCTCCAGAATGATACGTCCAAATTCATCAATTCCCACCATGAAACAGATACACTGTCAGTTGAAATGACGTCACTGGCACACTACGGATACTAGCTTCACCATCCTGGTTCTTCTAGTCAATCTATCCGTCTATCTATCCATCCACACATACAGACAAACATCTATAAATAAATTAAGCTGGTCATAACAAGGAATAAACAAAATACAGAGGAGAGATCCACAAATATATGTTACTGAATTGTTTTATGTCAAATAAAGTCCTTAGCGATAAAGTGTATTAAACCCGCAGAATGACAAAGAAAGGCAACAAATTGAGGAAAGGCATTTAAACTCTAAAAATACGTTTACAAACAAACTGGATTTGTATAAATTTTAATCCTTATGGCTGTAGTTGAAAGTAAGAGTGTTGACACTGTCTAACAAGATCCAAGCGATCACTGTATCGCATAGAACAATAAGCCTCCTATAAATACATGAGAAAAACAAAATGCATACGACCAGGATGAAGTATCCGTGCATACCGTGCTATACGAGCGACCTACGCATGTATTGTTCAGTCATACAAAACGAAAACAAATGAACCACCCTAGGCATCGTTGTATGCGTCAATGAAGTTAATAAACCAAATTGTTCTTAAGGCATACCAGATTAATTTCTTGACGTCATCCGTGACATAACAAATGGCCGGAAAACAAACCCCTTACATAGATTACAACAAATTGATCAAACCGACAACATCGGGTTAAAGTTGGCCTTGTAATGAAACACGCCCGATGTATCGTTAAAACACTCTTGCAGTTTATTTGATGATGCAGCTGTAGAATATACAGTTACTGAAGTTAGATGTCTTTGATGCTGCTGCTCATCTTTTCCTTGTAGTAGCTGGCAAGATCGGGGAGCGAGATCGATGGATCGAAAATGTCTTCTGAACAAATAGTGGAGACTGACCAGTCAAGAAGAAGAAGAAGTACATAAATAAATAAATAAATAAATAAATAAATAAAGAAAGAAAGAAAGAAAGAAAGAAAGAAAAAACAGGAAAATAAAGAAAAAGAAAATGACTGAAGAATTACCGTGAGCATTAAAAGACGCAGCTTTGAAACCTTCTCTGTGGGTTTTAATACCATTGGGAGCTGTTCTTGTAAGTGAGATAGTGTCTATCTTTACGGATGACGAGAGGTATAAAGTACTGGTTTTGCATAGAGAAAAGTGGCTGATATATATATATATATATATATATATATATATATATATATATATATATATATATATATATATATAGATATATATCTGTGTGTGTGTGTGTGTGTGTGTGAGAGAGAGAGAGAGAGAGAGAGAGAGAGAGAGAGAGAGAGAGAGAGAGAGAGAAATGAACCTTATTGGATATGAGGTTATTACAAGATACGATTACGTGTAAATAGCAAACCCACATTGCACCATTAAGAATGTACTTATACTCTCTAGAGATTCACTATGGAGAACAAGAAATACCGCGGTATACAGAGTTGCAACATTTTTCATGGTACCGAGCTATTGAATCCTAGATTTGAGTTCCTCATACAGTCTTGATTTAGACCATAACATTTTCAAGAAACGAATTTTGTTTACTGTATCAAGGAGTTTCGATTAGATCGATCCTCATAATGAACCTCTAATTGTGACTTAGGTTTTTATATTAAGGTTTATTATATGTGAATATGGGCGCGTGCCTGTATGTGAAAGAATGAGATGGACATGGCGGAGAGAATGAAACACTAACGACGTGCCATGAGAAAAGAAAAGCCAACTTCTTGCTTTTGAGGCTATTGCAATATACTTCCATTGCAATTATACATCGATTCATTTCTCCGATCCGTTGCATGCTTTATAAGTGAAGTTTACTCAGCATTAAATTTCAGATTGCTTCCGTTTTATGTGGAATAAGATCGTCCTAGCTTATATTCGAATTCGCAAGATTTTTCTTCAAAGCCGGATTAGTTTATGGATGAGTCCTGCAAAATATATGCAGTTTCTATTTGAAAGAGTTTTTAACTTTTTGAGATTGAATATTGCCAACAAAACATATCTTGAAACGGCACACATAATCGGTTGTAATAAATAATGTACCGTCACACCTGTCAATACACAGGTAACCTCACCTTTCAAACTAGGCATTGAACAAATACCATGCACTAAAAACCATTATCACAATTAATGTTCCTGTATAGTTTTTATATTTGTTAATCAGTACTGTACTTTCCACTGTGTCTAAATCAATACAAATCATGTGTCAATCTAAAATACCTTCAAAGACGACTTCACGGTGAAGTTCTTGTCATAGGTTCACTTGCGTATTTTTGAGAGGCTGGATTGTAAACAAAGCAATGTGCAATGAAACAGATATTTCACTTCCGGATCGCCATCAAAGCCTTATTACTCATTGTGCACTGTTGCCGAAATGCACGCAGACAACCACACCATAAGCTCAATTTCTAAAGAATAAACAATTACCTTTAAATCCATGCCAAGAGTGCCTGAATATAATCCTTTATCACCACCAAAAGGAGAGAATAAGATGCTCTAAAAGTAAACGGTTACTATAATGGCCTTACTTTATCGAACGTATCCCTCGGTCATTTTATATAAACTGCAAATTAAATGCATTTTATTATTGGACAAAGAACAATAAATAGACTATTTCGATGGTCAGTGTTTTTATTCACTTATTCACCTATCTCACATTTTAGGACCCACGATACCAAAGCACTCCGGTATATATATATATATATATATATATATATATATATATATATATATATATATATATATATATATATATAGACTGTATAGCGCCAAGACATATTGAAGAATACATGCACCCAATATAATTCAGCTTCTATTTTTGATTGTGTTTTGACTAATCAGTCGGGTTTTGAATGCATATCATCCACTGACATGGTTGATAAAATTTCTTCTGTACATATGACATTGATTGTTTCTATATCGAATGCTTTGGTAGAAATGGATATAGATCAGTCTTGGCATGAACGTTTGGATCAAATTAAATAACTATTTGTTGAATCATTTGGTATCCTATTGACATGAAAGAAAAACACTACTTACCAGGAGCATTCGCAGTGAATGATTGGTGAGATTGTAGACTTTGATAAACGTTTTTTACAGCTGATCAGAAGATATGAAAGTGAATAGTCCAAGTCAGAGAGGTAATAATAGTAACATTACTGGATACGTAATAATCAAAGTTTATGAGCTATCATTATTTCTGAGAAGACACATTCAGTTTCTGGGGAAGTCCCAACTAAATCACATAGGGGTATTTAGGTCGTGAATTTTGTTTCAAAATCTCAAAGTGCTTACGTCATAAATAACTAACTGACGCGCTTTAAAAGCTTCGTATTCTTTATAACGTGAATTTCTAGATTTGGAAAGTGATCTTTCACCGCTATCCAGAGTAAATACTTATCTCCGCTACAGTTCGACTAGCTCAATTAGGCACTGACAGTTCCGGTTTGCTTCATACGGTAAACAAAGAACAATTTAATATCTGGAATCGACAGTAGTAAAAGTAACATGAGGTTTCTATTTCAGAGACCCCCTACCCCCCCCCAAAAAAAACGTTATACGTTAGCATTTTTGTCAGCAGCCTTTTTTAGCTTAAAATGATAACTTTCATATTTCTGACAAAAATATGTTTTGTTGGGATAGGGGTGTCTCTGAGATAGAAACAACTCAATTACTTTTACTACTATTACACTCTAGAAATTATTTTTATAGTTTTAGACAAAATTTATATTAAACAATAAAATATTATATATAATGTCCTTATGTTATCCAACCCGACATGTTGGATTTGATCTGACAAACAGATTTTGTAAGAGATTTAATTCCATCAAATCAGCCTCAGGTTATACTGGTATAAAATCTAAAATAATAAGCGATTGTATTAAAAAAGTTGGATATCATATATCGCCAAAATATGGATCAGTTTGGTTATTCGCGACTGAAAATGATGTGAGAATAGCGGGTTGGGCAGATGATGTGATGACATTTATTGATAATATGGTTGATATTTTATTTGATAACGATATTTCTAAACTAAAAGACAAAAAATATACAGCAGGATGACATTCGGTCTACCATTCCACGTGTTCTGTCAAATAAACCTAATGAGGTTCTAAGAGTCTCTTTCAGACATACCCCCCGGCGAATTTCTAAATATATGAGACGAAACTTTAGAAACTCAGAGGGCATTTTTTTTTATATGTAAGCCTTTTTTGTGGCTAATTGGACTCTTCATTTTTGTTAGGACATTACCCCCAGCGAATTCCTAAATACCCGAAGCCGAAACTTTAGAAACTCAGAGGGCTGTCTATTTAAAGGTCTTTGTTGTGACCAGGAACCTAATGAGGTTTATTTTTAGTCTAGCTATGTTGTTCTTTTTTGGAATGGCCCTTGTGTGGGGTACCCCTTTAGCGAAGTCACAAGGTCGCGACCTCACATCATCCCGCTGTTTATTTTTAGACGGCACAGACGGCGCAAACACATAACATAAACTTATCCTAACTTATCCTAGCGGGGGGCCTTATCTACGTCCAACAAATTTCGTACACTCTCCCACGATGGCGACACCTGGGAGTGCAAAAAACGCACCCACCACGTGTTTACATGGTGGGAGAGTGTATTTTGTTTGTTGAATTTCAAGGAACTGCTCCGGGCCCCCCAACCTTTCCTAAAATTTCGAGGGGCATATCCAGAGCCCTACCCAACGATTTCGTCCGTGAAGGGAACCGGACTCAGAGCGACAGTATCAGAATCCAGCATTCTTAACACTGAGCTATGAAATTCAGTTATATACATATGTTAAAAAAGTTATTATATAGTTACCTAGTACTACACAGGCTATTACAATATACAGAATAAAAAAAATCATAATTACTATAAACTATAGTGTGGATTTCTGAATAAAATAACATTTATTGTAAAATATTTCAATTTCCAAATACATTGGATAGGTATATACAGTGAGTATAAAATCAGCATTTCTGTCAGTTAAAAGTCTGTGTTTCATCAGCCGTTGCTAGGAGATAGTAAGAAAAATCAATAAGTTTTATGATTCGTATGCTGCACATGCTATCTAAAAATAACTTGCTGTGTGAAGTTAAAACTCATGTGCTTTATAGTCACAATTACAGTTTTTTGAATTTTATGCCTGTCTGTTTGTATGTTAGTTAAAATATTTATAGTCACAATTACAGTTTTTTGAATTTTGTGTTTGTCTGTTTGTCTGTGCAAGTTCTCTTCTGGAGTTAAATGCATTTTAGAGAGTTTGAAATGCTTTTTAATAAAAAACCAACGTTAGTCTATGTAAGTTCACATAACATAGCAGACAACTGCTTGTTACCAAGCTATGCTTAACGGAGTTGTCTAGCTTGATCAACTAATACCTATGCTTAACGGAGTTGTCTCGCTTGATCAATTAATACCTATGCTTGATCAAAACGCAGTGAATTAAGCAAACATTTGAGATAAAAAGACTAAAACTCACTGATTATAAGTTTTATAGCCAAAAAAATAAACCAAATTTTTACAATGTAAAATCTAAATAACATATGATATGTTAGATAACTTACAAAGATTTTAAACTAAGCTGGAACAGTATTATCTTTCTTTTTAAAAAGGTTATATTTCTCGACTAACAGATAGTATTTCCACACTCGCTATCAAGTAATATGTGCTATCATGATTATATAACGAGAATTTAACTCTACCAGATACTTTACGATGAGATTCGAATAATTCTTTCATCGCTATCTTACTGAGAAGATACTTACTACCTTTTGCAAAAACATTTGACCTGTCCAAGTCTATACTAATTTTGGTATACCGATTTTGGCTGATTGGATTATGTAAATTATCATATTTCAATTCAAGCTCGTCTCGTAAACTTTCGAGACAACTAAAGTATTTGCTGTCATCTGATCTAATAAGGGAGAGTTTGATTCTGTCAAGTTTAATAAAACAAATACCTGAAATTTCATCATTAATTCAAATGATAACTGTTTGTTATTGACCATTATTTCTTTTTATTTTGCTATTAACTCCATCTGCTAATGTTAAATTTTCAAACATTATTTCTAATGTTTAGACAAAATTAATTGTATAATGTCCAATCGCTAGAGTCTTAATTCCATCGCTGCAATATCTTTTATCATCAAAATTACTTAGCCCACGTTTTATGATCGTATCTGTTTCAAGTTTATGATGATTTGTTCTTATGACATTAGTTTTGATAAAACTGACGCTATTGTTTAGTGCTGCTTTAAAATCGTCCAAATTCATCATCTTTTTCACATATCCTCGAGGAATACCTTTAGATTTCTTTGTAAGTTTATTGTCATCTAATATAACAGCATACATTTTGCTTCTTAATCCAACAAACTCTCTCACCGGCACAAACATAAATTCATCTTTCATTTTACCAATAACTTTTTTATTCGAATTATCTTGAAATCCACTACACGCTGGATAATCTGATAAATCGAACAGACTTTTATTATTGTAAATATCCTCATAAACATCTTCACATTTTATATTATAAACTAGCGAGTCCGTATCAGTAAATAGCAACTCCGAATCTGGCCATTGCTTTTTGGTAAAATTGTAGTGAAAATTATACATCAGCCACTTCGGTATATCAAGTACAGCTGCACCAACATAAATCGGTTTATTTAACTTTAAATTTGTCTTTCGTCGTTGTATTGCAACAAGATTTTCATTAAATATTTTCATACTAATAAAACCATCATCGTTAACTAATTTATTTCTGCGACTAATATCATTGACAATTTCTATAGAAACCCTCCTCCGAATGTTTTCCATCGCCTTACCGAACACTGAGTTGTTCATTAACTTGAAACAGTTTTTCTCAAAGTCGGTCTTAGCCACAGCACGACGTTTCGTATTTAGATCAATATAATTTGCCATCCACTTCGACTGATTAAACTTTAGCACGCGGTGGACTTTTCTCAGAATTAGTCCAGCATCTACTGCTTGTTTTAAATTTTTGTAGTGCATAACGTAATTTCTTTTATCTAACAAATTTGGAACTAGCTTATTAACAATCGAATTTTTTGCTGTTGTTGTTGCTCGTTGTTCAGGCGATAATAAACTATAATACCTTTTTCAATAAAGTTAAACATATTAACATCTGCCCAGAGATCTAGTTCTATTTTGCTTGTTTTTAGTAGAGCGTCCCAAGACAGCCCTGGAGCGGAATAATACCAGCAGGGGTCTGATCCATAATTTGTTAGACTAACCTGACGAAAACTCTCAAAAACATCTGCTAGCAATAATACATCTGTTTTCAAATACAGATCATGATAATCACCAAATGTTTTACAACCAAATTTATTCCAGATATCTTGTGAATATTTATATTCGTCATCTGTGATATTTTCGTTTTTGAGTTGCGAGTAAAATTTATCTTTGTCAGGCAGAGAAGTTTCATTAAATCTGCTCCAGTCGTCGAGGTACTCGTACGGAAAGATACCTTTTTTTTGTCAAATCGATATAATTTTCACCGAAACAACTTTTTAGGTTAGCGAAATTACTGCAACCTTTTACTAGCTCATCTAATGATGCTGCCATAAATTGCAGGCTGTCAATAAAGCGTAATTTGCCGAGCGTGACTGACATATACTTTTCAAAATTATTCGGAATACATTTTATTTTTATTACGTTATTTAGTTTTAGTTTAGCTTTAATATTTTCATCACCAAAAGCTTCTACAATGATATGACTGTAATAACCGCGAAAGTTATGTAAAACTACAGGAATAAAATCTGGAGCGTGAAATTTTAAATTGCAACTGTTATGAGCTGCCCCACGATATTGGCCGGTCAAATGACAATGATCTCGCACCTTGGAATCGTCAAGTAACTTTTCACAAATATGGCAATTAACTGCATCATCAAAATCAAGTTTGTTGTTTAGACGTTATTTTCATCGGAGCTGTTTTAAGTAATCTGTTAGAAATTTTATTAACTTCGTCTATTAAATTTTTTAGTAACCACACGGCTGGATTTTCACCTCTATATAACTTTATAGGAGATGAAAATTTATCGCTGGCGCAACAAACTACTTTATAAGCTACTCCACAAGAAATATGCTGTTGTATTTTTCTAGTACTGGATTATTTTCAGCTCCAGCCACGGGAACGAGTAGACACTCGAAATCAGCGTAAATAACAAAAGGAATATTTAGTTTATGATTATAATTTTTAAATTTCAATATTTTTTCTTTTTCGCTAGGCATAGTTATTCTTTGAACATTAACGCAGTATTTGAGATGCTCCTGCAGTCTTCCGTCGCTAGAAAAACCGTGCAAACATTTATAGCAGAAATATTTTTTATTTTTATTTTTACTGTACTGTCTGCCAACTAATCCGTTAAAGTTTTTTATCCAACAGTAATGTCCCTGATAAAATAATAAATTTATTGTCAACTGTGAAGCATTTTCTGAGATATATCTCGGGTAAACATTTTCTTTCTCATCTAGTCCAAAAACATTTACTGAGATATTATTTTGTTTTTCAAACTTTGGTATATGATTTTCTGCTACTGGAAAGGTTATTCCGGAAAAATTTAGTTCGTCCTCGTGTGGAAAATACTTGTTAACGCGATCAGGATTTTGTTCTTTTGGAAACATCGCAGAAAGAATAGACCACTGAAAACATCTGTTATCATTGTTTCTTACATTTATACAGCATTTTTTGTTTTTAATTTTTTGAGGGAGATCGACGTAGCCAGCGCTATTAGCACCGCTGCCGCGAAGTACGTTATATTTTGCTGTGTGAAATAAAACTTCTTTCATTATTTCGAATTTCCAACCTGATCATGACAAAGTAAATTCTTCTAATTTTTTGTTTATTTCTTGATGTATTTCATTGGCGACCACGGCAATGTTTGTTCCAGTTAATATTTTTCTCGATTTTGCTGTTAAATATGGTTCCGAAATTTCGCTGTCAAAACTTTTTGTTTCAAAAAGTACATCCTCGACTGCATGTAACTTTGATAAAATCATATGATATTGGACTATAAGTTTGATACTTTTATGAGCCGCAAGTTCTCCTGATATGACAGGTTGTAAAAGATGAAATAAATTTGTAGAGCTAAAATTTGCTAAGACATTTTGGTCATCAAGTTTGTAACTATTGTCATAACCTGAAAAGGCTGAAGCAATTTTTTCTGATTTGATAATGCTCTTTTTAGCAATATCTCGCAATTTTAACATTATATATATAGTAATATTTTATATTTAATTGAATTTTTTCTAATTAGAGATATGAAAAACCTTATAGTATAATGACAGAAATTTTGAGATATCTGCCACTGACAGCGGAAGAGCAAGAAACTTATCATGTACACCATAAATACAACCTATATGCTGCAAATGCACTTGGTTCTGTTATCAACATAGCATCTAAAAAAGCTATTGGCATACCAACGCCTGCTGGTATGTTAATTTCAGTAAAAGGTGATGATACAGAAAGAATTGAAATGTTTAGAAAAGATTTTATTTATACTTTGTTTTGCGGTGATATTCCAGAAGGACAACGAGTATATAGAGCAAATGGCACAGTTGCTGATGATAATATTGAAAATTTAGGATTAGAAAATGAATTTCAACCTCACCCAGAATTTGATCTATATGAAGCAAATGATAAGGGAATTATTCGACATAAAAAAACTAAAAAAATTGTTGGAAGTTTGGATAAAGATGGATATTTACAAGTAATGATACGTGGTATAAAAACTAACCAAATTTGTTATAGGTCGCATAGGTTTGTGTTTGAAACTTTTAATGGCGGTATTCCAAATAATTTAGTTATCGACCATATTAATAAAATTAAAACCGATAATCGTTTGGAAAATTTAGATGTGGTTACACCAAAAGAAAACACAAGACGTGGAGCTTGTTCTGACGGCAATAATTTTAAAAATCCAACCAAACAAATAATTTCAATAAATATTGAAACTGGAGAAGAAATGAAATTTAAATCAATAACAGCTGCTGCAAACCACCTTAAAATTAATACACGTGTAGTAAAAAGAGTAGCTGATAATGTAACTAAATCAGCAACGTCAATGTTGACATTTGATAGATTTAGTTTTAAATACGATAATTAATAATATTTTCCAGATCATTCCGAGAAAGACAGTTATGACTAAATTCCATGACATCATCGCGATTAAATCGTAATGTCATCATTTTATTCGTATCAAGTTTCATTTTGTCCGCTGCTGTTAATAAAAATTTGTCGGAATCACCTAATGTTATCATAACATCAACAAAATAAAAATTATGTCCCAATAAACAAGCTCGAATTGACTCAGCTAGTTCTTTGTTATTTAGTATATTAACTCGCTGATGAAATTTTATTTCTCCAAACATCTTATTATTTATTAATTAGATAAAAGATTATTATAATAATGAGCTTGACTGAGAGACTGGCTGAGCTATATTCGGGAGATTTTGTTTCAGTTTCTAATGTTACATCAGAAAATATTACCAATGATAGATTTCCTGATTTGCTGATTATACTGAAAAAGATATTTTGTATAACTATGACGATGAAGAAGATGATGTTGTTGTTAGTAAAAAAAAATTAAGCAGACCAACAACTGGGCGATATGATGTTAAGTACCATATTGCTAAAAAAATAAAATTTAATTTTACTATCTCAACGCATCAAATATTTTGGCAACTTATAAAGCCTTTTTTAAACGAAAAATACCTGGACAACAAAGAAATATAAAATACGATTTTATTTTTGTTAAAATATTTAATTTAATGCCAGTTGATGATGCGAGAAAATCACATTTAATTTCTTTATGTAAATTAGTAAAATGTAAGTCAGTACTAATAAAATATGAGGAAATTTATAATAATATTATTCAGTCGATGAAATCGCAGTCGATGATATCGACCTAGTTGGTACCCAACTATTAAATTTATCGCTATATCCACGCCATTTGACTAAACTTTTGTTGCCACGCTTTTTAATAACTTTTTCAATAACAAATACATCTTGTTCTGTTTTCTGAAGTTCTTGCTCGTAAAAACTGCCAGTTATAGGCTCACCTAATAAATCTTTCAGCGAGTATGTAACTGGTATTGTTAAAAGTACTTTATCAACAACAAATACTTCTTCGCTCCAGTTATGAGTATAACCTTTTTCAAATGTTTTTTTCGTCAAAGAAATTCTAACTTGATCGCCAACTTTGAATTTGTGTCTGCGGTACATATTTTCGTTTGCTAATATTGGATTTGAAATCGCGTCATTTGGCGACATTTTGATGGATCTGTGTTTTGTGTTATTATATTCGTCAACAATTTTCTGTAAATTGTCAATATATTTATTCGTGTTTTTAGCTGTTAAATATTTATGGATTTTTTCGTTGAGCGTGCGACTAAATCGCTCGACGATGACGCTTTTCCCCTCATTTCCAGTAACATATTTTTTAATGTTATTTTGTTCTAAAAACTGCTCGAACCTTTTATTAAAAAACTCCGCTCCATGATCAGTCCAGATTCTGTTTGGTTTTCTTTCTGTGTTAACAATAATTTGTTTTAGCGCATCAGTCATCGAGGTCCCTGTTTTATCTGAAACTGGTATACTAAACGCGTATTTGCTAAAAACATCTACAACATTAAAAAGATATCTTTTGGAGCGCCATCAGCGCCAACATTAAATTGAGCTAGATTTGACATATCAACTAAATCTATCGCCCAGATGTCATCAACGGCATTTGCGACAACTTTACGTCGCGGAAACTTTTTTTTTAGGTCTGTGTAGCTCTACGGCAAGATCATCATATAATTCTTTACCGAGTCCAAGTTTATATTTTGCTCCAATAAAACCCTGGACCAGCCTTCGGTCAATACGTTCTCGTATATTTGCAGGTTTCATTTCACGAAGTTCGTCTAATATTACTTTATCGCAGCTGTGTTTATTTTGATCGCTGTCTGGAAGTTCAATATCTCTATTGCTATTGCGTCAACTTGATTGTAAGGCTCTTGTCCTGGCAGCGGATTATCGTTTTCGTCAAGTTGTTCATCAAGAGGATTCCATGGACCTGTATATTTATGACCTGGCAATGTCCAAACGCCTTTTGGTCTGGGCAGTGTGCCAATTAATTTATGTATATCTATACCTGTTCCAATTATTTCTCTGTTTTTGCATTTCTGGCAATATGTAACAATTTTATTTTGCTCGAGGCATAAATCTCTATCGCAATCGCAGCCGCATGTCATTATTTCTTTTATAACTGACAAATTTTTCAGAAAATAATAATTTTATTATAAATCTGAAAAAAAATTAAATTTTTTGTCAAATTCTGACGTTTTTTTCGACTATTTTACCTGGGTTTTTTTAGAGATTTTTTGGTCAAATTTCTCGTTTTTTACAGGTCAAACCCCCAGCATTTTTCAATATAAATTTTTTCATTTTTTGATATTTTTCATTTTTTTGTCTGATTTTTCTTATTTTCTCGTTGATATGTTGTTGCTTTTTGTTTGATTTTGCTCGTTTTTATATGGAAAATATAAAAAAATGATAAAATTTATATCGAAAAATGCTGGGGGTTTGACCCTCAAAAAATAAGAAATATTACTGATTTTTTTTTTAAACCATTTTCCCCAAAACACAATTATTGATTTTTTCAGTCGTCTATTAAAATAATCTCCCTTACAGAGTCAGGAGGGTAACCCGCTCCGCTTGTTTTTGGCAAAAACATACTTTTTTTTTCTTCCACAGATTGCACAAATACTTTTCAGCATTATTCTATTATTTTTTGTTTTTTCTGTTTTTTCGTCTTTATTTTCTGTTTTAGTTTTACACTTGAGACAATATGTTGACATTGTTATATTTGTAATTTAGACAAAATTAAATGCAATCTCATCATTAGCGTGAGAAGGTCTTTTATCACATTGCAAAATAAACTTTAAAAAATCTGGATTTTCTGTCATCTGTTTGATGAACATTACGCAATAATATCCACAAGCGGAAGTTCCAACTGGTTGAATTTGATTAGACGAATAATTTGTTATTTTCTTTTTACTCATATATTTTTTTTACTGCGTCGCTCGGTGGAATTCCGAACGAGTCAAAATAATTGTTATCAAAAACAGCTACCCAATGTGTGCCAGATCCGTCATTAAAATCTTGTATATTTATAACACACGATGGTGTCGCTTGCGCTGGAATCGCCATAAGTTCATCTTTGGAATAAACTCCACTAAAATGTTTTACATTTTTTAGTTTGTCAAGTATATCAAAATTACTTAACGCGACCTTGTTCCTGGCAACATTAATCCTCGTCTTCGTCCTAACAGACCTGGCAATAGACTTCCCGCCAATCCCGCTAGCAACAGGGCTATTGGAAGAAATCTACCTTTTCGCTGTCGTGTCTTTTTTTTCGTCGTCTTTCTTTTCGTTGTTGTTTTTCGTTTTGGCATTATATTTATTAGTCAGTTAAAATTGTTGCCATCGAACATTTATACAAAACATTAAACTAAAAAATTAAACGAAAATTTTCTTTATACCGCCGCCGCGGACAATACCACTACCTTTAACTGCCTTTTCCGTTGCACCAGATATTGCCCCAGACGCTGCTGCTAATCCTAATGTACCTAACACCGGCAAGATTTTAGGTAGCAATGTATTGGCTATCACAGATAATGCCGGACCGAAGAAACCACCATGTTTTGCCATTGCAGTTATTTGTGCAGCGCTTAAATTTAAAACAAAAGATTTTTTGCGATCGTGTTTATTTACTTGTTTTTTGGTTAACATTAATTTTGTTAAAGCACCTGCTTGGGCGTTAGGGTTGATCTTTAATGATACTTGCCTCTGTTTTGCAACAGCAGCTGCTAATTTTTTAACTTGGCCATCAGTCAAATGTATTTCTTTTACAATATATTTTGTCATCTTATATAACGATTACAGATTAAACTTGAAGTTCTTCGAACTTTGAGTAAAGTGCAAAGCACTTTAAACTTGGACTGTCATTTTACCTCCGACAGAGTCAATTGTAACAAATCTATCGCTTATTACTAACGCATACACGTTTAACTGCGCTGCTGGATCTGGAGCTGCTCCTAGTGTCCAAGTAATTTCAATATCAGCTGTGCTGTCTACAGCTTGCTCACTGTGTTTACTAACATCAAAATAAAATATCGGATAAAGTGTACGAAATTCCTCTACTGATATCTGAGATCCATCTCCAACATCTTGATATTTTTTCACTGCATCGAGTAAATACATGTACGGTCTAGTAATGTTTTTATTAGCATCATCTGCAAAATTACATTCTATCGCTCGTTCTGGATATTGTTTTGAATTTATTCTAGCATATATTCGTCGAACATCAGCATTATCAAATATCGCATTATTTTGTTGTTGGTTTCCACGTCGAGCTTGTCTCTGAAATACAACAAATAATTGCCGTGGCCTTTGTTCACTTTGTGTCGTTGTGACTCGCCATGTGTAGTCTGTGGTATTCGGAACTGCTGTTTGATATATTCTATGTTGCTGAAAATAAATTCTGTTTGTGTGTTTTTCGAGCATATTATTTAATTCCGCCATTTTAGTGATAGACGGAGTTATTCGTGGCATCCACAGCGCAAGTTTGTTTGTGACAAATTGTACATCAGCCCCGCCATGTCGAAATAAACATTCATTTTGATCTGATCGATCTAAAAAAGCGTATGTTTAACTCCACGAAATACTTATTATAGTCCCTGCAAAAGCCAAATATTGTACTTAGTGGCAGCATCATTGTAATTTGACGTGATGCATCTGTAAGTGCCTTTCTCTTAGCATAACCCTCATTGTAACGTCTATTTCTTAAGTTAATTGCATTATTAATCAAAGCTAACATTGCAACACCGTCAGCAGCCGCAGCTGGTGGTGCTATACCAAGATTATTGCAAGCAGCAATAAGTGAGACTCTTGTATCGTCTGCATTAGCGGCTGCAGCTGGTGGGGCTATACCAAAATAGACAGCATTAGCGATAAGAAAATCTCTCACAGTTGCAGCATCTGCAGCGGCATTAGCTCCAGCTGCAACTGCTGTTCTTAACATAAATTCATTTATCGCAGGAAATATTATACCAGCTCCAGTATCTTTAAACGACATCATATTAGTTGCAGTTGACCTGGAGTAATCATCGGAAAACGAAATAGTATTTAAGATTGTACTTGCAACTTGTAAGTGATTTGAAATATCTTCGACAGTTTGATTGACCAGCTGATATTTAGCACTTTTACATAAACACCAACCGTCATTTATAAGAGCTACTTCTGTGTTAGCTGCAATTGCGGCAGGTGGAACAGCTACTGTCATAATCTGACCACGAACTTCCAACATTGCTTTATGAGGCAGTAGAAATACGTCCTCGTCTCGAGTATTAAATGTTCTTTGGCCAGCCTTATTAGGTTCGTTAGAATTTTCATCAAGATATTCAACATATTCGAATTCTGTTACTGTGTCGTCTGTGTCATAAATTTCTGCTAATTCGAGATAATTTTTTACAGACATTTTTTTATTTATTAGGTTATACAAAATTATTGCGGCGCTGTTACTTTAGATATTAATTTTTGTATAATTTGTTCTCCTCTGGTGATAAAAGCTTTTTTGTCGTTGTTATCATTGCGCGTTGAGTTTCTTTTGTTGGTGCTATTTCTGAAATAGCTTGTTTGATTGTCGGTATACCACGTTGCGGTAATCCGCTTTGCGGTGTGCCTTTTATTTTATCAGCTATTTTTTGCCCCACGGCAGTTCCAGCAGCAGATGCAGCTCCAGTTGCAAAAGCTTTCGATGCATCAAGTGCAATTGGTGCAACTTTATGAGCTATTCCTGGAATATTTTTCATAATTTTAGCAAATATGTTTCCTAAGAATCCTCCTAAACTTTTTTCTGTTTCATTATATCTGAGGTTGTATAATTTTGTTGTCAAATCTTTCAGAAAATATGTTTACTATTTCTCGCGCCTACGCAACGCGTAGGTGTAAATAATAAGTAACAATTTCATTATTAAAATCTAACTGTCTTCCAGACTGATCTGTCAACTGCATATTTACTTCTGTTATTTGATTTTCAACGTTTAACGGGTAATAAATAATATGACGCGGAATAATTTGCATAAGATAACCAGGTGGAACGTCCGGTGAAAAACTATATATTGTTTGACCTTTGCTGCCTTTAGCTGAATAAGATCCAGATGCGATGGAGCAATTTATCAGTATTGTGTTAACATCAGTTATATTTACCGGATATATACCATCACGTGTTATGGGATCATTAGAAGAAAAATAATTTATATGATCAAATCCTATTAGTGGCGCGATACTTGTTGGTGATAAAAGACTAAATATTATATATTTTTTAAATGTCATTCTGGCGCGTAACGTATCATAATTTGGTGTAAGTTCAAAACTATCAGCGATTACATCATTTTTTGTTATAAGTTCTTTTACTATTTTATTTAAATCAGTTATGTTGTAGGCTCCTTGTGGAATCTTAATTGATATCCATTTTCTATGTATTGGAGAATGTGGATCAGTACTACTAATTGTAAATTCATCATTTACCCCAGTTTTTACATTAGCTATAGCATGCCAACAAGTGCAGGAGATTAGTCAAATTTCGTATCGTTTTTCACGATCTAGTTCTATTGGCGGAATATACTTCACTGCAAAATTTGCGCTATCTTTATCAGATTGGCTAGAGTCTAGTAATAATGTTGCTGACATTTATTATTATATTTTTATAAAATTAAGTCGCCGCGATTACGTCGCCTTGATCTGATATCAAATCAAGGTGTAAAGTTTCGTATTCGTCAGATGTTAATACATTTTCCGATCTCAAATTATCAAGTATGTCAATAATTTCATTGTCAATTTCAGCACCAACATTTCCAGCTTCTTTGATGATATCAATAGCATTAATCTGCCTATCATTTCAGTAACTGATGAAAATATTCTAACTCCTGTTCCTGTTTTTTCTAAAAGTTTTTTAAAACGCTCATTGTCATAATGTTCAAATAATTTTTTAAAAGTATACCCTTTTTCAGCATATTTTTTATCTCTAAATTTTGATTCAGTAGTTTTAAAAACAGTAGCAATAGTATCATTTCTAGCTTTTTCAAAAATTTCTTCAATATTTTCCATTGGGGCTGTACCAATTTCTTTATAAGCTCCTCTACCTTCTTCTATGATATTTTTTAATTTTTTAATGAGATTATCGTATTTATCTTTTTCCCAATTATATATATTATCAACGTCAGAAATGTCATTTTTTTCTATAAAATTAGAATATTCTTCTGATGTTATTTCTTCTTTTGCTTTGTCTTTATATTCATCACGATTTCTTTTATATTCATGTTCTGCACTTAGTAAATCTTCTTCAGTCATTATAGGAGCTGGTAGTGTATATGCTGATTCTTCTTGTCCTTCATCTAATAATTTTGCTTCGGCACTTAAACCACTATTATGATGACTACGGTATTGTTTATTTCTTATATTATTAATAGCCTCAATATAAAGATCAGCGATAATTCCATGTCGATATAATTTAATGTCATTATAGTAATTTCTATTTTCTAAAACTACTTTGCTGAGATGCTCATAACCCTCTTTTTTATTTCTTTTAATTTTGCAATTTTTTCGTCAGCTTTAAATTCATCTTTTCCAACATTATATATTCTCACATTATTAAATTCACTATATTTTTTATTAAAATCTTTATATTCGTTATCTCTTATTTTGCTATCTATATTTGCTAAATCATGGTCAAATCTTCTTTTTTCTTCTCTCTCTCTTCTAAGTTCTTCTTCTTGTTCTAACATTTTCTCAATCGGTCCAACTACTGCTTCTTCTGCTAATCTTCGTTGAAGCTCTAGTGGATTGTTCAACAACCTTCTTAGTTCAGTTTGTCTTGCAGCAGGATTAGCTATATGCGCTGTAAGTAACTCAATTAATCTTTTTTTCTCCGCATCAGATCTAGCAATAATTCTTCCAGCAGATGCTTCTTGTTGTTCTTTAACTAGTCCTAGTAAACCTTTTTCCTGTAGTCGCTTAAGTTCTTCTTCTGATAATGGTTTAGTTTCAGGTTGTTTTCCAAGTAAATCCTCAATAACTGGTTTGAGAGCGGCTGCTGTTGTTTCTGCTGCAACTACTTGGCCACGTCGTGCTTGCTGTACTAGCTGTTTAAATTTTGCCTGAGATTGCGCAAGTTTTTTTAGATCTTCTATATGTTTTCTGTACTTTGCTTGTCTTTCCATTAATTATATACTATTGTGTATAAAAATTACTGTAGATATTTTTCAATACAACATCGAAACATTTTACTCGTATCATTTGTTAATTTATCAAATAAAAAAAAGTCATATTTATTTGCCGTTGCTTGATGATATAGTTCAATAAATTTATCTTTTGTTACATCACCACATTGCTCGTTCGCGATATTTCTAACATCGACATTGTCAAGTCCTGGAAATAATATAAAACAACCAGTATTTCGCCTAATAAATCTGTCAACATTATAAAAACCCTGAGCGAGATAAATAGAATTACATTTCTTATTTCGCGACAGTGAAAAATACGATCTGATTTTATTCATTTCCTCATTGTTTAGCGGAACATCATCAAAAAAAACTATCTTGTGTTCGGACGAATCAAGTTGATTAACTGGAATAAGTTCTTCTGGTTGTTTGATAATAAAAAAATCTTCGCCAGCTTCAAGATCATCGCGAAGTTTGTCATTATAATTGTTAAGTAGATCGTACTTATCCTGCTGCGGGTTAATCGTGTAAATATAAACGCGATCATAGTTAAAACTATCTCCGAGAATTAAGTTCATAAGTAAGTTTGTTTCTCCCGATCCGGTTCTCCCAACGATAAGATAATGACAATCTGGAAGTTCATTGTTATATTTATGTTTCACCAAACGTTCTGTATCAAAATTTAATATCGATGATTTTGCCATTATTGTTATATAATTTTATGCTATATAATTTTGTAAAACGATAAATAAATAATGAGTTTTTATTCAAAATTTTGAATATTAGTAGGAGATTCAACAGCTGAAAGGACAACAGACGGCAAGGTTGATTTATCAGGCTATCTAAAAAAATCCGGCGACACAAACACGGGAAACCTGTTTATGTCAAATCAACGAGTATTAGAGTTAGAAACAGATTATCCACCAATAAATGTTGTTAATACACAAGCCGTTAGTTATGCACAACTTAAATTAGTCGACAATAATAAACTAGATAAATCTGGTGGAACTTTAAGCGGTAACTTAGATATGTCAGGAAAAAATTTTATAAATTTAGAGACCATGTATCCGCCAGCAAACTTAAATCAAACTCAAGCGGTAAGTTATTTGCAGTTAAAGTATGTTGATGATAACAAACTTGATAAAATAGGTGGGACAGTTACAGGTAATATTATCATGTCGGGAAAAAAAAAAATTACATACCTTGGAGACCCAACTGTAGAATCAGACGCAGCAACAAAAAAATACGTCGATGATCAAGAATCGAAGTATGTGTTAGTCAACGGTGGTATAATGCGCGCATTCCTCAACATGAACAATAATGGTATTAATAATTCTCAAACCAGAATCAGATTTCGACGCAGTAACAAAAAAATACATCGACGATATTAATATTCTAATAAACGATGGAATTAACGCTATTAGAACTGATTTTTCTAATCACGTACAAACGTTCCTGAATTTTCGTAGAAATATAAACAAATCTATTAATGAATTTTTTGGAAGTCCAGCGGTTGTAGATATTAAACT
The DNA here is from genome assembly GCA_016617855.1 of Megalonaias nervosa. Lineage (NCBI taxonomy): Eukaryota > Metazoa > Mollusca > Bivalvia > Unionida > Unionidae > Megalonaias > Megalonaias nervosa. The sequence continues at coordinate 89,430 of JAECUM010001589.1, read as the reverse complement.
TGCTGAAATTAACACAAAACTAAACGATATTGTTAGCGGAATTCCTTGTATTATTGAAAAAACTAATCTTGTTAAAATTCCTCACGGACGAGCTAACAATATCGTATACACAGTATCATCAGGATCAGCAACATGGACACCACAAGATAACACTATCAAACATACCGTGGAAATCGTTGGTTTATATAGGCTGTCCATATTTAGCCCTGCAAAATTTAGTATATCTACCACATTTCCATGGCGTCATTCTACTGATAATTTTTTTGAAACTGTATCTCTAATGTTATTTAAAGATGTTGAAGAAATATTTCTACTAGAAGCATCTGATAAAAAATTAACCAAAGCGTCTTACTGGTGGTGTCTGGAATTTATAGCTGATCTGACCAATATTCCTTTGGTATCTATTATTGGAACGAGCACCTAAATTAATTACTTAGATGACAGTATAATAAATCAAACCCAGGGACTGGCATTATTGTAAACAAATATTATATAATGAAAAAAAATATAGTTGATTTTAATCATATTTCAGAAAAAATCCCAAAACAAGATGTGGAAGCTCTAATGCAATATTACAGATATTATCATAAAAAGCTTTGGTGCGTAAATAAATGTTACAAATACTATACCAAAATACTTCGAGTAATATCATATTTACCTCTGATCATGACCAGCTCTGGTATAATTTCAAGTGGCGCATCATTAAACCCGTTTTTGTTAATAATATCTGGTGTCGGTGTTTCTCTTGCAACAGCTTGTAAAAAAATTGAACCTCGACTTGCGACTAAAAAAAATGCTTGTAAAACAGCAAGTATCACCTATAAAAAATTACTTGATCAGATACGATCTTATTTGCGGGGTATAAAATATGATATGGACGATTTAATACGAGAGTTTCGTATCATTGACAGTATGTTAACAGATATTCTGCCAATGAGAGTTAGCAGATATGAAAAAGATTATAATAAAATATGGGTTACAACAGTAGATGTTTAATTTTGTATAGCTTTAGAAATATCGTTATCAAATAAAATATCAACCATATTATCAATAAATGTCATCATATCATCTGCCCAACCCGCTATTCTCACATCATTTTCAGCCGCGAATAACCAAACTGATCCATATTTTGGCGATATATGATATCCAACTTTTTTAATACAATCTCTTATTATTTTAGATTTTATACCAGTATAACCTGAGGCTGATTTGATGGAATTAAATCTCTTACAAAATCTGTTTGTCAGATCTAATCCAACATGTCGGGTTGGATAACAGAAGGACATTATATATAATATTTTATTGTTTAATATAAATTTTGTCTAAAACTATAAAAATAATTTCTAGAGTGTAATAGTAGTAGAAGTAATTGAGTTGTTTCTATCTCAGAGACACCCTACCCCAACAAAACATATTTTTGTCAGAAATATGAAAGTCATGATTTTAAGCTAAAAAAAGGTTGCTGACAAAAATGCTAACGTATAACGTTTTTTGGGGGGTAGGGGGTCTCTGAAATAGAAACCTCATATTACTTCTACTACTGTATCATCCTACAGACAAAGGAAATTAATTCATAAATCCCTATAAAATACCACACATTTGAATATTTGGATTATTCATAAATCCCTATGAAATACTATACATTCGCATAAAACCAAACAACAAAATAGAAAATTACATGGAAATTAAAATTGCATACCTTAATGCTATTTCTTTTCCACACAATCGTGCGTCCTAGCACTACAGCCTGTCCTTTCCTTTCAAGACAGCTATCTGGCCTCTCTACTTTGTTAACGAGGGAAAACTCTATTCTTAGGTTTTTCCATCGGAGTCTCAAATTCGACTTCTCGCAAGCAAAATTGGACTAAACAATTCTGAGACAAGTCGCTACCTTAAATTCAGATTACTTCCAAAGTGTACGCCTTACTTTGAACTGACCAATCGAAAGCAGCTGTTCCTAAATTTTTCCCAAAATAATCATGTCTTTCATCAATTTTTGACAGCCTAGAATATGATGCAATTAGCTTTACTTTGAAGATCAATTAATTGACATAAGGTCCTTTACAACAGATACGGTCGGTAATTCTAATGTACTCTCTGTCAATATACCGTTACGATGACTGGGTCAATTCCACTGAAGCTTAAACGTAAGCCCTTTTATGTTTCAGAGATGAAATAAGGGAAATAACAAAGTGACCTTTCTCAAAGACTTTTCTGGCTTGACTATGATTAAATTTTAATGCACAATTTATTCAACTTTAGGATCCAGTACTTCTTCAAAATTCGACACGTTACACCCTATGACACAAACTTTGGTACCAAAGAACTCTTCAGATGAACATATTTGTGAAACAGACATTGACTATGAGGAGAGTTCCAACTGTTATGAGCTCCAAAGAGAGTGACACATGACAAATACAGTATCATACATTATTCATGCATCATCTGTCGTAAATGACTTTACGAAAGAATTTTAGTTGCCATAACAATCAGATTAAAAATATACTTTGACAGCTAAAGAAATAGTTTACTTGGTTCAACATTCCTGTAGTATTATAGGCAACTCCCTAGCAACCAGGTAGAAAATACATTTATTCACATCTCCTTCTCCCCCCCCCCCAAATACACTGGAAAAAAATTAATCAAAGAATTGGAGGAAATATTTATTATCTCAATATCTACAATCAATTATGTGCATCTTGGTCCCTATGACAGCCAGGTAAGAAACATAATTTTCACACCTTCAAACCACTTCATTTACTGTTATGAAACTTTAAGAAATGTTGAATGCGAAATGCCCCACGTACAAAATTAAAACTTGTCCTGATATTACAGTGGCAGACGGAATGATTACTGATTGAAAGTCAAATCACAAAACTCTTACAAAAAGTACATTTAGATGATCATTAACCTTTTCAGTCTTAACTCTAAGAAACTGAACTTTCTTAGGATAACTTATTCCATGAGCTGTTCACATCTTTGACATTTTCTCATCTTTACGGTAATCATACAACTCTCAATTTTTAGAGTATTTACCTTCGCATGCATATTAGTGAGCTAGTGCGACATTAAAGAAAACTTAAATATTCGGGGACCGACGCCAACGGGTCATTTGAGGTCGCTATACGGCTGATTTGAAAAGGTATTGTTTACAGTTTTGGATTGAAGCATGTGAGCCGCACCTGGGCAGATGATATAATGGCGCCGTTGAAGAAAGCCGGGAATAGGAATATTTGTTTGATTCTGCTTGCATTAAGTCTAATCATTGTAGTTCTACTTGCGGTTGTCATCTACTTAGCGACCAGAGAGAGCGTGTGTAAAGGTCTGTGATGATTTTTATCGCAATTTCTTCATCTTGTATGAGGTAATTGTGGAAACGAAAATTGGTAATCGTTGTATAAATATACAGGTCTTTATTACACGTCACAGATTTTATGTGTGCTACGTCTGTTAGAGACATTACCAACACAACCGACCAGACCTTCGGTTCAGTCCGATAGTGCAGAATATGGAACCTACCCTAAATCAAGAATAAAATTCATAATTTAAAAGACCAATCAACATTTCTCCTGAGGTAAATGCTTAGTAAGATGTTAATTAAGAGTTGTAGTAAAAGGCATTTTTAAACCAAAAAATGCAAGAATTCTATGTCGGTTTACAGTGGCCATAAACATTTACATGTCTAAAATCTGCATTGTTTCTGTGTGTAGTTGTCGAAATTTTGCCTAAGCGGACATCGTTTTACTTAGTCCTACAATGTAAGACGCCTCCCTTGATATCTGTGTTTTTCAGGTCTCCGAAAAAAAAAAAAAACCCATAAAAATATCCGGGTAGGCATCGCACATTGTAGGACTAACCTTTGCTCTGAATACCCACTAACCGGCCCAACTATTTATAGGACCAACCCGGAAGAAACCAAAAATTCTGGAACAAAAATAGATAAATAGTCGAAAATACTCACTATTTTATTGTTTTCAGACGTATATGTTAATTATAATTATAAAAGTAGTTTGGCGTGATGTTTTATGATTTATCGAAACAAGTATATGTGCATAATAAAACTTTCCACAGGTCCATGAGATTTGTTTTCAAGGAAAATAGAATTTTATATATTGAGTCATTGATAGAGCATTAATTTATAAATGAAACTGAGTAAATTATCCCAGCAACAATTTCAAGCAAGTAGTCCTTTTTAGTGACATCATGAAATAAACATATGCCATGAATTTGCTTAAGCAACAGTCTGTACAGACAAGTTTTGTAGTTCTGTTTTCTGTATGTATCAAATGAAATAGTCACAAGAGTCATCTAAATAATCGTTGTTTTCTGCATCAACTTCTGTCAACATTTTAAGTATTCAATATATTCTTGTGATTATTAGCTTTTTATTTTTTTATTTTTTTAACAGAAGATTGATACTGCATTGTTTGCATCCAATACAATACTGTATATTTAACTGACTGTTTCTTCGTATGTTTTATTAAACATCTTGCCTGACACTTTCATGTAAAATAAATGCAGATGAGACATAATACAAAAAAGGAGCAGTTCATTTTCAATCTTTATATAGATCAACCAGTCATGTACCTGAATTATTATTTACCAGAGTAAAGGAACAAAAGTCAGTTACAGTGATTGTTTTATTAATTAAGGAACTGCATTTTCTTCTTCTTCTTCCAATAATGTGCTGGGTTCCTATGGAACATACTTTTCCATCTGTATGTTCTTTATTCTTTTTAGGTGGCACATGGAGATAGATAATAGATATCATGTGACAAATATCACAGTTTTTAGCTACTTTGGATAAGGAAAATAATAAAATTGATAGTCACTGTCTGCCTTTCAAAACATTGACAGTTTATTCATCATTGGACATTCACACTGGCGATATGAATATATTTGCTTGTGAGATAATGCTGAATAGCAGTAAATTTAAGTAAAAGGTAAACAACACAAGAATAAAAATTTTTAAAAATGCAGGGCAATTTGGTACAAGTGAATAACAGTAATTGATTAACTGTATTAAGTGTAATTGATTTAACAGAATGTATGTATGGTGTATGTTGTAAAAATCATTCTCTGACAGTTCCAAAATAAAGGAAAACAGATGAAACATCAACAAACAAGTGTGCTGTAGAATTGTGCATGGAAGTGAGAGCACTTTTTATCCTTGTTTTGTCTTTTTTATCATTATTTTCATATGAACTAATGATTGCTGTTAAGAAAATTTCATATCTGTAAAATAAAGATGTTACTCAGACCAAAAGAGAAACTTAACTTCTTGCAAACTAGTTATATGTGCTGTATTCACTTAACATCTGCACCAGATAAAATATTAAAAATTTTAATTACAGTAATCAAATCATATTTTTAACATAATAATAACCTAGTAGCTTTTATTTGTGTTCCTTCATATTTCATTATTTTCTGTGTCGTATGTATAGTTCTTGAATATTCATTGGTGTTGTTTTGCCTGTCTTAAATTTTGACATGCAGAGCAATAAAATATGAATCAGATTATTTTAAAAGAATGTGTTTTTAGTCATACACAAAAAATGATCAGTGTGGTTAAACCATAATAACAGCTTATCAGCACTATTGCAAACAATCATAATATACCAACTGATACTGTCCGACTACTTGCTGCTACATGCCGAAACTTGATTTACACATACATCCTGCTTACCAAGTTCAATCTTTATAATAAACATGTCTTAATATTTACAGTGTAATATAATTTAGGTACTAATACCTTGAGATACTTAAGATTTATTGCCCCTTGAATAATCATACCTCCTGAATAATCATACCCCCTGAGTAATCACACCCCCTGAATAATCACACCCCCTCTTACATGCAAATATCCATACAAAAAAAAAGAAAATGAAAAACAAAGTAACATAACCATTGTCAGTATAAATTTATTTGAAATTAAAGTAAAAGTATTGCAAGTTATAGAAGGAAGTAGAACTTGCATTTTAACCTATGTTCTGGGATTATCTATTTTTGTTCTGGTATTTTTGTTTGTTCCAATTTGTTCTGTTAAATAGTCTGACCCCCCCCCAAAAAAAAAAACATTTGCAGTTCTTCAACGTGTAAAAAGCAATATTCTGTTTCATGGCAGGTGAAGTGTCTATTTATTAGCATAAACGTAAAATTTGTAGCGAAAAGGTATTCATCAGCAGGGAGGTCTTACGAAAGGCTGTGTAGTTTTGGCAATATGTAAAGATGAAGTATGTTTATATTACTCTTTATTTGAACTTCAAAGTACAGACGTTGACCTTTTCTCGGCAGAAGGCCCAAGCAGACCTGATATCACTCCCCTGCATACAAAACAGTTGACCATTTCACTAAAGAAGTTAATGTAATATTGTAACAACACATCCAATTTAAACTATCTCCCAAACTTTTTATTAGATCCTGATATAAATTCTTTCAAAAGATAAAGGCATAATTTGTATGTAGTCTCTTGCTCATAATTGAAATCATTGACATTCTGGACGATAATAAATACAACAGGTTGAAAAATATGGCCTCAGGAGTGGCAACAAGCTCGGCCAATTGCAAGATCACCTTATTAATATGTGTGGAATCAGCTTACTTTTGAAATTGCTCAAACTCATGATGATATAATGCCATGTTCCTGTTGTGATAACAGTCGGATAAAAATTATGCTTTCCACTGTCAGATCTTAAGTTTTGGATGTACTTAGCTTTTGCAACTTGTCAGTCTTTTAAATTTCAGATGTCAGGAAATCATGCACGTTGTCTGTAATCCTATAATGCCTGGTAGTATGATAATGAGGATCAAGACCGTCTTACCAGTTTTGGGTTCCCAGGCCCAAACTCCCTTCTGAATTCCCCAAGACTTTATCCCCCCCCCCACCGAGGATTTTCACACGTGTGTGCATCCGTGAATGTAGCTCACGTGTTGACAAGAAATCTTGTCATGGGTTGGAAACTAGTGCTGTGAGCTTACAGGCAGACCGATATACACAAGAAACACATAAGTGATTAACCATTAAAAAATTGCAGATGGATATTATATAATGTCATTAGAAAGACCACAGTTTGACACATATAGTATTATGAAAGAATTTACATCTGCAGCTAATGCAGGAATTACATTACCAGGCCAATGGTGTGTTTGTTATGGTACAAATCATTACCTAGCTTGAATGGGTCATATTGATTTGTTAAAGAAACTCAAAAGATGCTATATAATTTTTCCAAAATGTATCTGGACCAACTTGATAAATTAACTTGGCTGGTGATTGAATTGGAGCAAGCACAATGAAAACTTCAGGAAGAGTACAACAGAATGCCAGAAAAGTCATTGTATGATATTTTACAAGAAATCTTAGAAGTTATGTCCCAGCATTTATGGACCATGATAGTTTCTCCATTGCTATATTACATAAGTAAAATTATTTTAAATAATAAGATGCTTATTTTTTTTATCTTTGCTCTTGCACAGTGTCTAGTTTCAATGATAATATGCTTACAGTTCAATAAATACATTATAAATTCAGCTAATGAAAATCACTTACTGTGCTTATTGTCTTTGTATATAGATATATTATGTATAAACAAATAGTCTACATAATCTATTTTTTCAAAAGGCATTAAAATTCTCAGACCAATATATTTAGTATATCTAAACATAACATCTTAAAGATGCACAAGTCATACTTGCTTATCATAACTGGAAGTAATGTTGGGTGGGGTCGAATGGTGATGATGATAAATGATCAGTGGCATCTTTATTTTGATGCCACCAATATCATGTATCAACAATCCCGACAGTTTTGCTCCAGAATATGTCACATATACAAGATCAGTATGATTAATCTCCGAAGATGAAATTCAGTTTGAAGGACTCGAGCATTTATCCAAATGGGTACTTGACTGTTTTTGTTGATCTGTTTAAAATTTTGTCGTCACATATTTATGACAGATTCTGAATGTAGTGATGATGTGGAATTTACCAATGGAGTGTTTGATAACATTGGATGTTAACATTGATAGCGAATATCTGCTTCAGAGTGTTCTTACCAGACCCTCTTATTATCTACATGATGGTAAGACAGAACTGGGCTCTTATGACCACCTGCCTCATATGCCACTATCAACTCAACACCAGCTTGTACTCATCTCACCAGAACATCAGGCAAAATGATAGGTCATGAAATCTGCCAAAGACTGTTTTTACAGTGATGAAGTGAAATTTACTGCTGAATCCAATCCAGTTACATTCCCCATTACACCAACATTGACTTAACTTAGAAGAGAATAATCTCAATTGTTATTCAACAAGGACACACTCGTTTGCATAAAAGTTCTTGGGAAAAAAATGATTGTTCAATGCACAAAGTAAAGGCATAATCATTATGGTTTTATATGAATGTGGTGCCAGGCCCCAAGAACTCACAGTCACCAGAGGCTTAAATATCCACCCAATGATATTTTCTTTGATTGCATGGCATTGTTCCAGTAAAGAAAACTTCTTGGTTGGAAGTACATGTGCATGTTGCAGCTGATAAAGGCCAGCTTGTCGAGCAATTAATCTCCACAATGACAATAAGAACTATGATAGAACCTCAAAGTTACACTGAGATGAGAAAATAATCAAAGCAGAACATCAGCTATGAAATGAAATATCAAAGAAAACCATTGTACTTGCAGAATATAAATGCATACATATGGTTGCAGATGCTATTTGTGGTATCACCACCATGAGCACCATTGGCCTTGGTGCTGCTGCAATTGTCACTGCAGTAACCATCATCAGCACATGTCAGATTTGCAATCACTAAAAAGTATCTATTCAGAACTTTTCGCGGCAGCACAAAATAATCTCCGTACAATTATTAAACTATGCTCGGTGGCTATTGAAAATAAAACAATTAGTATTGTGGAGTTCAAGACCATCTTGGTCGAAATGGAAAACTGCTGATGTCTCTGCATACATATACAGAACCAGAGTGCTAGCAACTCAGAACAGATAACTGAATTATGGGCAGTATAAATTGAGTAAATGATTGCCAGTGTGTATCAATTTGTCTGCGAGTTCACTGTCCAATCCATGACAAGCTTTCACATAGAATACACAGAGACACATGTGTGCAGAAATCCTCATTGGAGAAAATGTTGTGGGGAATCCATAAGGGGTTTCAGGCCTAGAAACTGATAAATGGTAAGATAGTCTCATGCTCCCATTATTATACTATTTGCCTACATGGAAAAAAATCAGTTTTGTAAAAAGACTGGAACTCAGGAAATTTGAAACCCCATATTCCAAGTATCTGCCAAGCCATACTAATTTTCTTATATAGTAAACATACATCTTGTGAGACATACTTACACACACACAAAATATGGACCCTTTTTTTGCCAAGAAAGTTCCACATGTCATCTTTTATCATTAATAGAGCCTGATGATTCTGAAGGTATGTCTATTACCAAGGAGAAGTTCGGCAACACGGATGATGGGGAAGCTGTCTACAGGTGAATAAGCATCTACAACTATAAATTAAATCAGTGTTCAAATGAATTTAATCAAGGCTCTTACTCACTCTCTCTGGTAGGAAACTGTCAGAATCTTATACAGCTTAAACATTACAGTATATACTTGCTTGTTAGTTAAGTCCAACTGCAGACTGCACAAATGCAGTTTTGCCATCGCATAATGTGACGGCAGATCTGGGTATGTCCAGTTTGTTAGGAGTAATCTGTAGAACAGACAGCATTGACCCTGATCTGCAGGTGCATTATGCTATGGCAGATCAGGATCTCTTTTGTCATTTGCAGTTTGACTAGATTTATAACATTTTTATTTACATTTGGTACATTGTTTTGAACTTTTAGATAGAAGCTTGCATTGGATGATTGTGTATTTTAATACATGTACATATAGTGTCCATTTTCACTTTCTTTGTGAAGCAGTAACATTTTGAGAGTAGTTTTGTGCTTGAATCATCCCTTACTTTGAATTTACGTGCCTTTTATAGCGTTTGTAAGAAAACTTGTAAATAAATTTGATTATATATTTTTAAGGCTGTTTTGTGCCTTAATTTAACACTTCCTACTGTATGTACTCACTTATTAAGTCAAGTGCAACTGCAAACAACAAAGATCCAGACCTGCTGTTGCATAGTGCACATGCAGATCAGGGTCTGTGTTGTTTGTTGCAGATTACTCCTAACAAACTGCACAGACCCAGATCTGCTGGCACATTATGCAGTGGCAGATCTGGGTCTGTGCAGTTTGCCATTGGACTCATAAGCTAGTATATACCATAATTGAAGTCATCATCCTGTTGCATATTTTATTACTGACATATTTTTCTCCATAATTTGAATATTAATGAAGAGAAATACTAAAAGTAATCACTTGTCAGTGTTCAGAACATGAGATTTATATGTAAGTATATAATGCCAACAATTGGTCATTTTCAAATTCATAACTTTTACTACTCAAACAAATTATCCATTTCTTGAAATTTTTATAATTGTAAACTAATTGTATAGTTTATATATACCCTGAATGAAAACAGTGTTGTTTCACAGTTAAATGTCTCAATGTTTCAGGTTTACACTTAAAAACAAGAAGAACATGGTGGTCCGAATTCTAAATTATGGTGGTATCATCACCAACTTATTCACTCCAGACAAAAATGGCAAGCTTTCTGATATTACTCTTGGATTTGATGACTTTGAAGGTAGGTAAAGTGCAGAATCACTTTCATTTTCATGTGGACAATAAATTACTAGAATGCACCTAAATGACACACAGCTCTCTCAGAACCCTTTAAAAAAAATCACAAGTAAAGTTTGTTCTTAATGATTTAAACACACACACACACAAATAAAAATAAATACTTGATAATTTTCTGTGAATGAGATATCACATTTTGGGAATTTTCTCAGCGAAAATTCCATCAAGAGTTAAAAGATCTATCACCATTAAATTCAACCTTCATCAAAAGCTTTTGCAATGTAGGTTTCACTGTTGTTTAAAAATTTAGGTAAATAATATTCACATCAAACGAAGATGATTTACAAAACCAAATATTCTTTTAAGTATGCATAGGACAAGCGTATTTAATGTTGTACAACATTTGAAATTAGCTGTTACTTTAGGTTCAGCATCTTGACTAGTCCTTGATTCGTGAACTATTGCTTTCTTAAGCCATTTATTTGTAAAGATGAATTAGATGGCTGATCTAGAGACTGAGTGTACATTCATAACTGAAATAAATATGATTTTTGAAATTCAATTAAATATATTAAATTTTCAGCATATAAAACCAGAAATGACCCATATTTTGGTGGATTAATTGGTCGGTATGCCAACAGGATTGCCAGGGGTAAATTCACACTTGATGGGGTGAATTACACACTTGCAGTCAACAATGGGCCAAATGCTTTACATGGTGGTCTCAAAGGTTTTGACAAGGTATAGAAACAATTTCCTTGTTTATTCATTTTCAAGAAAAATTGATTATAATAAATACCGTAATCATGTTTTGTCCAAAATAATGAATTTAAATGTCAGTGCAGTTTTCTATAAACTATATTTATAAAAGTTGTTTGGATGGTCAGATTAAATGAAGATAAAGTTGTTATTTGTTTCCTTTCACTTTTTTCAGAAAAGAACTTTAAGTGAAAATAAATACAGAGAAGAAATGCAAGTTTTGAAAAATGGAATTTAATCATAGAATTTATTAAAATTTGAACTAAAAAATATTTAAATAGTCTTATTTTCCATAGAGTTGTAGTTACTTGATTGTGCTTTGCTCATACATGCATTTATATCTCCTGTGTATTCCTGTACTAATGGCATCTCTTCCTTAGAAGCATAATTGTAATAGAGTTAAATAATTGCAGCAGTTAAAAATATTTTCATGTAATCATACCTTGTGATACTCATTCAATCAAGTGTAACCACCATTAGTAACAGAGTATGTTCAGATGCATAATTTTCCCTTTTTTTAATAATAAAAGTCACACAGGTGATGTAGGCATTCAACACCAACTATTGCAGTAATGGGTGTCATTTTTTTAGAATTTGATTCTACATACGTTTAAGTGGCAAGTATTCACTTCATTTGGATTCTTATACATCCGCATTCTTTGGAAAGTCATTATATAGACATCCTGAGAAGTGGATACAGTGAAATCAGTGTTAAAGTAGGTAGAAATTTTTGGATGAAATGAACCTAAAGGTATGATTCAGTACATTCCAGATTGAATGTCACGTGCTGATGTCACATTGAAAGCTATGCATATTGATCAACAAATTCATACTACCCTATATTGCAATGATTCCACTCGAAGTGCCCTTTTCTTGACCAATGTTTAGCAAATTGCCACCATTGTGAAAGACCATAGTGATCGATAATTTTCATCTGGAAGTTTCTTGATGACATTTAAGGTGCAGAGTATTCAATAATCAGGATTGAATAGACTTTGGTTAAAGAAAATCAGTGTTAAAATTTAAAAGAACAATTTATATTAAATTTAAAATGATTAAATGTGCATAAATGACCCATGTAACTTGTACTATAAGTATATACTGTTTTAATCGATTAAGTATATATTGTTTTAATCAGTCAGGAATGTATAGGGAGTCTTCCTGATAAAAAAGGAAAAGTTCCAATCAGCAATTCTGTGAGGGGAAACAAGAATGAAATGTACACGCTCTATGTATGACTTGCAAACATTTTAACCAGAGATTGTCCACTTAATAAGTGTTAGCATAAACATTATCTCATAACCTTGTACTTCAGTTCCATATCACAATAATTTGTTTTTCTCACAAGCTTTATTCCCCAGTCCACAAAAACAAATGGACAACCCTTGGCTCTCACACACCATTGAAATCGTACCAATGTAAGGTAGTAAACATGTAAATTCTATTGATTTGGGGTTGCAGCACTTGAAAATATGAACACTTGCATTCACATGGTAGATATGGACAAGAAGGATGTCAGTATTAATGACCTTAATTTTCTTGCTTGTAGAGAATATGGGTGGATGACATTGTGGAAAACCGTTTGATCTTGACATATACGAGTCAAGATGGTGAAGAAGGGTACCCTGGGAAGATGACTGTGACCGTGACCTATGAACTGACCTCTGACAACCGACTTATCATCGACTACACTGCCAATACCACCAAGCCAACTGTCATCAACCTCACCAACCATGCCTACTTTAACCTTGGTGGTCAGGTAACAACTAGATTACTTGCTAGATCTATTCCATGACTCTTGACAGCAAAATCTTTGCAGAGCTTTGTTTTTTAGCTCGTCCCATCACAGCCACTACCTACAAGGTTTGAGTTAATGCCTTGAATGTATGTGGAGCAGTTTTATGCAGAAAATATTAACAGTTTGTTTGCTGAAAGATATATGTACCTGAAAATCATATTTAATGTCAATTATGCCAAAAACCATACAAATGTAAATCTTCATGCTTTTTAAAACATTATGTTTAGCTTAAACATCTGTTTCTCTGGTAAAATTTACTTAAACTGAATTCATGACATTTTCAGTTAAAATCAATGAAAAGTTAAATTGTCCAAAAATAATGACTGCATTACCTTCCTTGACTAAGGCTCAGTTTGCTGTTATATGTGACCTTATTCTAGAATGCTCCAGCCAATTGCTAATGAACCAGTATGTTGACTGCACAGTCATTTCAAGTAAAAATGATATCATATGCAGTATACGGTCTCAGATTGTGATAAAAATATAATCTAACAGCTACTGTTTTCCTTTAGTATTTGTAAATGAAGAAAGATGCATAAAATGGGGGTCTACCAGTTGTACTGCATCAAACAGGTAAAAAGTGTTATGACTTAACACGAAAGCTTATTCTCATTTTTTCACAAGGATGTTACAAGCAATCAAATCAATCCTTACGAAAATGGAAAAACTATTGAAATATATCATTTGGAGATTCATCAGGGGAACCCCCCACCCTTGAGAGAGAGAGAGGGACAGACAGACAGATAGAGACAGAGAGAAAAAGAGATATGTTGAAAAATAAATCATCTTCTTTAGGAGGGTGCTGAAATGTGAACTGCAAATAAGTGTCTTTATTAGACCATTGCTTTATAGATTTATGAGGGAGAAAAAATGAGCTGCAAATGTTAATTAGACAATGGTGAAATATTATGTTAGGTTATAATTGGTTACATTTAATGAGGTCAGAATCCCCCATGAGTAATTTCAAATAATTGAATTTTATTATTGAAAAGTTACCATCATTAATTTTGGCTAAAAATAGGGAAATAATGTATTTCTTTTATCCATATGGCATATAAAATACACAGATAGCAATTTGAGTTTGAATGAACAGTATTCTTCAGTAATTGTCATCTGTTTTCTTTTTTTGTTTATCTCAATCTATCAGTGACCATATTGACTATAGGTGTTTTACTAGTCATTTGAATTCATTAAATTTCCACAGGAATACTGTTCATTTAATAGCTTATCATTTTCCTGCACCATAAATTCTACATAAGTTCTTTGCTCTAACGAAAAATGATACAAATTTATAATAATAATGAACAGGGATTTTTCAGGAATGGACATTTAAAAAACTAAATATAAACCTCCATAGCTGTCTTTTATATTGAACAAAATGTGTTGTGGTGTACAGTGTGAAGAAGTTAGTTTCAGAATGGAAGTCAGTGTCTTTCATTTTAGGCATGAACCCAAACTTTGATAGTATAATTTGAGATGTTCGCAATTGTGTTTTGCAAAGATTTGGTTGAAATGCTATAATTACTCATAATTTTGTCCTGTGCTTTTTGTGAATTATGTTGATGTGTAAATTGTACATTTTTAGCTCTTCTTGTGATTGTCGTCCATCTGTTAGCAGTTGTGTCTTATAACCACTTGCTCCAAAATACTCGGAGGAAAGTCATGAAACTTTGCACGGAGTTTTATCGTGAGGTCTAATAGGTCCGTAATGAACATGGTACTCAATGGACATCAAATATTGCCTCTATGCCATCTTGAAAATCTTGTCACTCTTCATTCTGAACCAGAGCGGATGATCATCTCACGTAAGGTCTGTACTAGAATATTATGTATTATATGTACATGGTTCTGAATACAATGTAGCCACCATGACGGCCACCACAAAATCTTTTTATCGCTACTTATCTAAACAGAGATGGTTGTACCATATCAAAACAGGGTTTACATTTCAAGACTTCTTATGATATCTAGTTAATCTCCAATAAAAATAGTGCATATCAGACCTCCAACATGGTCACTGTGTCAGCCATTTTGATAATGTTATTGCTACTCAGGAATGAATGGTTTTATTGACATGGGGATTTTCACTGAAACACAATTACTGTGTCTTGCTGGTTCAGTTGGAAAGTGGTAACAAAGTGAGCTAACAAACTAACAAAATGGTCACCATGGTCATCTTGAAAATCTTATTTTTCCTTCAGAGCAAATGGTATCATTGATATGGGATTTCCACTGAAATATTTTTTATGGTATATACTTTGTCCACAAATAAGACAGTGATGACCTGACCACACAAAATCATTGACACTATTCCCATCTTGAAAATTCTTTTTACTGCTACTGCAGAACAGTCATATTGACATGATGTTTGCACTGAAATATTGCAATATGGTGGCAATGATGCCAATATTACTTCAGAAAATGGACAAAAACAATTGTTATCATGAAAACCTAACTAAAGCTGCCTTTCCTGAACAAATGGTTATATTGATATTGGTTTTTTAAACACTTTTTGCAGTATGTAATTAGTACTGTAGTCAAGTAATACTGATCTAGATATTGTAGGGTTCCAAATTTTTGGCAGTATCACGCTTCCTTCATCTGTGACTTCTTTTGATCACGTGCCTTAAGGAACAGATCAGTAGTACATGAACATTGATCGTAGCAACATGGGACAATCTGTCATTAATCGCGATCAGACCAAGATTATTGCATCTTAGGACAACACATGGAAAAGGAAGGTGAAGGAGGGAATTGAAACACAACAGCAGAGGTCAACACTAAACAGGGAAAAGGGGCTTGAATTATCACCCATCTACACAAGTCTCCTTGTATCATGTGACCATAACAAGTCATATGATCAGCAGCAGTGGCTGATGAAGGCAGTGTGATATTGCTGAAAATTTTGAACTCGAAGATATTTAGGATATTTATGCTCAGAGGAAAGGAAGGGAATCAGAGTTCTTTTTATATTAGAGCCAGTTTGTGGATGTATATGAAGAATACATTGATTAATGCCACTTCAGCAACATGTTTTCTTGGGTTGTTTTTTTTATATAAATATTAATTATGAATTTATCCAAACTTAGCATTTGGGTATCTTTTGATGACATCTATATATTTATATATCTTGATGGTATTGGGACAGGTTAGATGATCCTCTAACCATGCTATCAGGTTCATGGTCAAATGCCACAAAGAATTTTCTACTGCACTTATTTTGTTAACACGCTAATTTGAACATAGAAGAAAATATTTTGGCTCCCAAATTTGCTATGTTGGAGTTTCTAAGAATATCTTAGTTTCAATACTCAGTAGTTCAAAAGAATCAAAGAGCAGTAAAAGAAGACTTAACATGAATTCCTGGAAATTGTTTTTGGCAAAGTGAGTATCAGTCTCTTGTTGGAACTCTTATTCTGTCCAGTAAACCACTGAGATAGATGAGAATCTCTCACTTCAAGCCACAATAGCAACTTCAAGCATAGGACTAGATGTTTGTTTTGCTTTTTATATACGAGAATCAGCCTGTAAATTAACATTTTGGTGCCAGGTTCCATATCATCTTCAAAAGAGATTCAGCCCATGTCACAGTAAATCATGAATTTTTTTTCATTGCTTCCCCCTTTCTTTTTATAGAGGCAGAAAATATGCATAAGCAGAACAGCTGTTTTTAACCTCCAATTTAAGCTGAATTAGACTGGTCAATGCAAGCAGGGTTCTTATGGGTGATGTTACTTTGTCTGAATGTTTCATCTAATACTTATATATGTAACAAAGTACAAATATAGTAATTTCCATCAGATCGGATTATCATTATGGACCAGATCTTTTCACCCAAGTTTGCATTTCCTGGACACTGAAAGCATTTGGCTGAAACATTTTTTGTTTCTCTTCAGGAGACAGGAAGTATTGCTGACCATGTTGTAAGGTTTGAGGCGGATCATTACTTGCCTGTGGACAACACATCCATCCCGACAGGTTGTAAACATGTGCAAACAAACGTTAGGAAGTCTCTCTCTCTCTCTCTCTCTCTCTCTCTCTCTCTCTCTCTCTCACTCTCTCTCTCTCTCTCTCATGTTGTTCTTTTCTTCGTAAATGTATTTTTATACTGAAATGATGACCTGTATGTGCCTATTTCAGGTTCTTCTTCACTCTGGACTCAAATTTTGACAACTATTTTTGGTTAATATGGAATAGTCTTGTATACTCTAAGTAGAAAAAACTGTGAAAAAAAAAGAAAAGAAAGAAAATGCACTGTTGTTTTCACTTTTGTAGGATTTATCGCTCCTGTACATGGCACTCCTTTTGACCTGACCAGTGAAACCAGACTAGGAGATCGTCTGCCACAAGTCACGGGCGGGATAGGATTTGATCACAACTTCTGTTTGGGCAAACCTAACTGGATGAAGCATGGTGCCTGGTAAGTTGTTTATATATATATATATATATATATATATATATATGTACATACAGACATACACACACACAAATAAATATGTACTATTCTACTTGTGACTTTTCTTCAGCTCCCAGATATTGATAACAGTAGTAAAGATGGAAATAAAGTCACAGCAGTAGCTTTTGTGATCACACAGCCAATTAAGAAACTTATATCAAATATATAAAATAAGGGCAAATAATTATCGATATATTGATATAGTCTGTTACAAGTTACATCAATCTTTTGTATTTCTTTTAGCTTTAATTTGTAATCTGTAACAAAAAAGGTGCAGAAAATTAATACAAAATAAGAAAGATTTCATTTTATAGAAATTCTAAGGCATTGCAACTTCATCCTAATCTCCACATGGAAATATCTTCATAATATAAAAACAGGAAATAATACCAACATTGCATTTACTCTTATTATTGTTGTTAATATCTAAGTTTTGATGCCTTTTCAAGATGTATCTTGCCACAGGGTTCTTCATCCAGAATCAGGTCGTACATTGAATTTCTACACTACCGAACCAGGTGTTCAGTTCTACACGTCGTATTACCTTAATAATGTGGCAGGCAAAGGAGGTATTGTCTACCACCAGTATGGAGGATTTTGTCTTGAGGCACAACACTATCCTGATAGTCCCAATCAGGTTTGTTGCACCTTTGAACTGGGTTAATAAAAGTGGGATGACACCTTTACATTCATCCATCTACTTCATGCCTTGTACCCTATTCAAAATCATTAAGACATGCTGTTGACACTTACAGTCAGTTGATTATTGTCTCAAATTATTGGAGAGAAAGCCTTTCTGCAAGTTTCTCACAGATTTAGACTTGAGATGGCTGTTACATTCACATGACCTTGACATTAGTTAGTGTTTACAGTTGTTTTTAGGATCATACACTGTATTAAAAAAACCAAGGAAGGACAGCTGCCATCTTTGTTTCTCTTCTGTAGAATCGTATCAGCAAATAATTCTTCCTTGCCATGTTGTTTTCATGCTTGTCTGGGTTAAATCTAATGAGTATGCTCCACTTGGATATTTTATGCCATGCACTAAACAAATTCATCAGCTTTATTTGCTAGATGCCACAGTGAAAAAGATGCATCATCTTTGACAAGAGAAAGGGTAACACAAGTTACAAACAAAGCAATATTGTATAACATATTGCATACCAGTCATACAGTTTGCATTAAACAAATATTTATATTTGACATATAAAAACTGGATGTAACTGAAAATAAAAATAAACAAAACCCAAAATATTTCACACAATGAAGTGCACAAGCTAAGAATGCTCACAGGTTGCATTTTGCAATGTTGGTCAATTAGACATGACGCAATAAGTCAGTCACCTGTACTCATAGGTTTGCCTATTTAAGATTTAAGCATAGTCCTTTGTGGGTATGGACTGCACTTGATATAGGGCCTGGACTAGTGGGTTGATATGGCCTGAACCAAAGGCAAAAGCCATATCAACCCGATGGTCCTCATCCTGTCCCAATGGCAGTTCATACTCACGGATAGTTTGCTATTAATTAGTAGCTGTCCTAATTATTGCATTGAATGATCTCTTCATTCATTCACTCTGTACATCCCCTGCAAATTTACTTGCATGATGTGCTGTTGTCTACTGAAATGACATAATCTCTAAAATTAGACTAATGGTATGTATGCTAACATTTGATCAACTTTCAACCAATAGGATGATGTTTAACATTTGTGATATGCATTAATAAAAGATTAGGTCCTATTCTGATTCTTGAGCACACAAAAACCGTACTATTCCGAGAGACATTAATGTGCATACGCAATGTTTGATCTGATTCGAATTCACAATTGCAGATATGCTGCAAGGTTGCAGGAATTGTGCAAAATATGAATTTGCACCACCCATCTATCCCCAACGAAGATGAAATAATGCTAAATGTTTCTTTTGGATGTTTCATTCCTGCAGTAGATTTTGCAACTTGCTTGAATTATGTTTGCTGTAACCAGACTAGAAGAAAATGTTCATAACTATTTCTGTCTAACTGGTTTGTTCTCAAATTATGTATCTTTACGTGGAGAACCCAATTTCTAGTAACCGAGCACATTGAAAGTTTTTCTACTTATGAAGTGGTTTTGTAACCTCCATTTATAATTTTTTTTCTTATCTTTTCTTTTCAGCCTGATTTTCCAACGACAGTCCTCCGACCAGGAGAGACATATAAGCAGACAACAGTCTACCATTTTGGTGTCCAGTGATAATGCTTGAAATTAATTTCTCTTGAAAACTATCCCTAATAAATGAAGATGATGATTTTGATGATAAACTGATAATAAAGAAGATGATAATGATAATAATATTGACTTGGGCATGAACTTGGCAACATGATCATGAACAGAGATCCTTTATCTTCTGTATGAAAATTTTTCTCAGCCACTGTGTATGCAGTACACTATTAGGCTTGCCGAGTTGGAAGGAAGTAATTGAAAAGTGGTAAATATTATTTTTCTTGATGTTGTTGATGAAGATGATGCTTTATGGAACATGTGCTTCCTGCTTTTACATTTTAAAACTGACATGTGCAGGTCAGATTATTTGATATTCTGAGTGTCTTGGCTTTTTGTCAAATGAACTTCTTAATATAATCTTGAAAATGATGGATGCTAGTCATCATTTCAGTTTCATGTGGTGTTTAACTTTTGATGGATTTGACATAACTGTAATCATAAATGAAAAATCATTTGTAGTTTGAGAAATATCAGTGCATAATAAAAGAGTGTTTTATCCCATTTTTTTTTCAATTGATTTATGCATTTTCTTACCATAAATGTGTTCACTTATTTCCAGTTCATAATCAGAGGAAATTATTATATCTGAGAATAGTTTGTTATGGTAGATTGTTTTTGATGAAGAAAAACTGAATGTAATCTAGGAGAATTAGTACTCCAGGGTATAATAAATAAGTGTTGCATTCTAGTTTATTGTCTTGTACAAACATTCTTATTGTAAAGATTCACCTGGTTTTTTTGGTTATACTGTATTTGTATTCCTTCCGTACATGAACATAGTTGTACTTCTATATTTTAAAAGCTGTCAATATTTAAAGGTAGATGTTAATGCTATATGCTACGATCGGGACTCTTAATTTGTTAGACGTTTCATGTGCACTATGAAGACCTGATGAACGATCACTCATTGTATCATGAGCTATGGGTCTTTAATGACCACAAAACTGCAATCTCTTTGAGTGGTTTTTTTTTCAGGGGGTGGGTGGGTAAACAGCCTGATATGCGTGTGCGAGCTTGTGACATCACTGGAGGAAAGACTGATTTAAATTTATTGCTGAACTCCTTTTCTCTCTTGGTCCAGGTCTGTGGGGCCCACAATATCTGAAATTGTCAGTAATTTCTGTTGGAGGATGGATTGCTGTAGTTATCTCATGTACAGTTTTGCATACTGCTCTCTCTCTCTCTCTCTCTCTCTCTCTCTCTCTCTCTCTGTGCCTCTCTGCCTCCCTCCCTCCCTCTCTCTCTCTCTCTCTCTCTGCCTCTCTGCCTCTCTCTCCCTCCCTCTCTGTCTCTGTCTCTCTCTCTCAGGAATATGAGGAATCTGTACATTGTATTTTCACTTGAGTTTTAGGTGATAATGAAATCTATAGTGTTTTATTTTCAATTTTCATGATTTTAAAACTGCGCGGATAAGTTCGTTTAGCCCCCTACAATAGACTTTCTTTATCACTATGTATTCCCCCTTTTTTTCTAATTTATTTCCCAACAGGGTTAATGTAAAATAATGAAATTTACTTTTAGCTCTGAGTCTCCATTCTTTGTGGCATTTTAACGGACGGCTCACAACCTACTCTCTCTCTCTCTCTCTCTCTCTCTCTCTCTCCACCGCTCTGGTGGCCTAAGTGGTTAGAGCGTCCGCCTCTGATGCGGGAGATCGCGGGTTCGAACCCCGGCCGAGTCATACCAAAGACTTATGAAAATGGTACTAACAGCTGCCTCGTTTGGCACTCAGTATTAACGGGTTAGTGTCAGTATAATGTGACTGGGTGCGATAAGATGCTACACAATGCCCCAGTGCTAGGCATCACTATAAATTACTACACTGCAGACATCGTAGCAATATGACTAAAAAATTGTTAAAGCTACGTTAAAAATCCAAATCACACACACACACACACACAGACTCTCTCTCTCTTGTCTCACACACACACACAACATGTTTGTTTGGGGCATTTTTCAATGATTGCTGACAACCTACTTTCTCTATCCATGTTCTTTGGGGCATGTTTCAGTGACTGCTCACTACCTACTCTACGTTTGGGTGGCAGTTTTCAGTGACCACTCACAACCTTATTCTCTCTCTCTCTCTCTCTCTCTCTCTCTGTGTTCTCTGAGGTATTTTTCAGTGACCACTCGCAATCTGCTCTCCGTCTCCTCTCCATGTTGTGATATAAACCTAAGTTGTTTTTTTTAAATATACATGTAAATGTATATCAATACAAGTGTAGCAAAGAACATCTTCGCCAACAATGGAAATTTAATACCGATGCGTCCGTTTCAGACGGACTTGAGAAAAGATCCATGTTTTACGAAGACATGCTTATGAAGAAAAATATGTTTTACTTAAAGAATTTGAATTTGATTATATATTTCTTTTAAATAGCTGCTGCATCTAACATTTCCTCATCCAATGTACACACCAGTTGATATTTTCTTGATTGAGATGGCATGGACACACTTGTACTGCTCAGCCACCCACGCCACACTCGTGCTGAGTAGCAAACACAAACACAAAACAATTCAGAGAAAGTCCACACTGAACAATGGTGGACCAATTTTGAATTGTAATACGGTGTGTGTGTGTGTGTGTGTGTGTGTGGTCTCCAGCAATGTCACACGGACTCTAGTCACTGAAACTGCCGATGTTGAACATGGGATGGTGGTGATATTTTGACTTGTACATTTAAAATTAAATATCTCGATATCCATTGGTCACATAAGTCAGAATTTTCTGACATTGCATAAATCATGATACTGAATAGTTCAGATGTAAGTGACACCGGGGTCTCAGGTCTACCTTTAACGAAAGGCAGTAAAATGTTTTTTTTTTTTAGAAATTTTAATATAGATCGTTACGAAATCCCAGCATCGACTTAACTATGTCTCCTGTAGTAAAACATGACTCAAATGACACCTCTGTATGAAAGACACCTGTCCATAGAGGAAACTTTCAGTAATCACCAATAAAACTCCACATATAATTGTCATTTTTAAAGGACACCCTTCCAATGTGACAACTGTATTGGTTCCAAATATCAGTTTTTCATTAAATATTAAGGGAAGTGTTCGTCGTTATAAATGGAACTTTTTGATGGGAGAATATTATGATTCACCTGCTGTATTATTTGCCTGCAACTTATTTTTGGATTTTTATTGTATACATTTCTTAAGCACTCCATCTTGAAATCTTCATCTTCATTTTTTATGGTCAAACGTATTGGCTAACAAGATGAAATGCATAACCGATTGAAGTAGCAGATTTCTTATTGGATCTCGTGCAATGTCTACGGTTTACCATTTACGTTCTGTTGTGATTTGTGATTATTCACATAGAAAATATAAACAGCCACATAATTATCTTTCCCAATTCAAAGTAAAAGCACATTCAGAAAAAAATAATTTGCATGTTGCTGGATTTGAACTCAAGTAATTTTTAATAGGAAGCGGACACATTTACCACTTGGCCACGTAAGCATTTAAAAGTGTATGTAAATGTGGTCATGCATGAACATTTATTCACATTAAATTAAATATTCGTTGCTAATCAAAAACATAATAATAAAATAGTTTAACCAAAATGTATTCAAACCTGATTGTTGAATGCTGTGCACTTTAAATGTCATAAAAAAAAAATTCAGGACGAAAATTATTGATCGCTGTGGAAGTTTACAGTGTTAGCCATGTACTAAACTTGGTCAACAAAAGATGATATTGGACCTATCGTACCAAATAAAAGGGTAGTAAAAATTTGTTTTCAACACGCGCTGCTTTCATTGTGACATCATAGCGCGCTATATTCAATGCGTTTTGGACTGGATCACACATTTCGGTTGACTTCGTCCAAACATGTGCACGTAATTTAACATTGATTTTGCCTTATGTGCTTCTCGGGTCGTGTAAATAATGACCCTCGAAAGGAATATGGATGTATGAGGATCCAAATAAATTGAATAATTGCCGTAGTTGAATAGTTACTCACAGTCAGATGAGTAATCAATTCGAAAAAAAAACGACAATCGTTACTGAAATAGCCGGTTCTGAACGCTTACATGACATGTATTTTACTTTAAGAATAACTTCGAATTTCACAGTTATCTTGTTATCGACGCGGTATTGAAATTATTTATTGTAATTCTCTCCAATGAATTTATTACAGTTATTTTACTTGAAAATCCATTAATTCACGGCTTAGCATAAAAATAAAAACGGTTTACTAAAATCATATGCATTATAAAATACCTGAAGCTTCGCTGAAAAAAGTTTTGTGTCCGTAAAGCAGCCAGCACAGATGTTAGAAAATCTGCAAAAATATTAATTTTACCTTCAAAACCACAAAAAAAAAAAAAAAAAACAGTATTCTGCACTTTGCGGAATAATCGTCAGATGTGGGGGTGGGGGTGGTGGAACATTCAGTAATGACATAGAGACATACCGATTCGTGTATTGCCATGAATCCTCACTAATTCTGGGAACAGACTTCTCGGAGTAGGGTGACGTCTGGCGGACAACGATCACATATCAGAGCTTCCGGTGGACAGGTTGCCAATTCGATCGCCCCTTGTATGAATGATTAAATAAATGGGTGGCCAGTCAGTAACTTGTCCAACCAAGCTGGACAAAAGGAATGAACTTACTGTATGACATACATATTGAGATCTTTATACCCTCAACATTTTAATGGCGTTGTCACACTATACTGCAAAATGACGTTTCAATCACTGGACATTTTAATGCGAAAAACACCCGTTTTGGATACATGAATACGCAAATGAGTAGGCAGAGCTATGTCCGTTTCTCTGGGGGTCATTAAAATTGAATAAAATTAGAACTGAGTAAGAAAATATAATTTTCCACAAGCATTACAGTGGTGTTGGCTACATACCTAAGGTTCAACTCGCAACGATTCTTAACACGGTTATTTTACCCAAGTGTTCTCTACAGTTGCTTTTCAGTCCTGAAGTTTCCAATATATCCAATTTAATGTATAGGCCTAGGTAAACATTCAATTCAGTTCTTGTCATAGGTTATCATGCATCTTTTGGAGGGATTGCAATATAAACAAAACAACGTGCCATGGGTCACAAATTTCACTTCATGGCCACCACCAATAAGGCCTATCTGGTTACTCTCTGTGTACAGTGGTCAAAACACATAGACAACCGCACCATAATGGTCATATTCTCAAGAATAAATAATTTGCTTTAAACTGATACTAATAATTCATGCATCTAAACCACGTACCACCCCAAAATGAGACAGAAAAAAGTACTCCAAAAAAGAGATGAATACATTCCAACTGTAATGGTGATTGGAGAAAGTAGGGGTTTTTTGAGCCTATCAAGACTGATAAAGATGCCAAGAATGGATGCCATACAATGCATTAGTAATATTTGCCAAAGCAGGTTAACTAAGAAAACATTTCTGTGATGCGGAAATTTAACGTGTTGGCGTACCAACCATGCAAACTTCCGTTATTTGAAAGAAGTGCTGAAATAAAAAATAGAAGCCATTACCATATACATATGACTCCATATTCAGCCTATCATAATAACATCTATCTCTTGTGGGTGAAAGCCCAGTTTTCCCAATGAACGTCCATTTACTCATTCTATTAACATTTGGGGCAGTTGTGTTTCAATAACGATTTTCCTTGAAGAACGAGAAGAAGGCATGGATAGGAGGTTAACTGCAAAATATGAAATCATTGTCCAATCTACCGCTATAAGTCGACGTATTCTGCAATATCTTTTCACAAAGTATTTCGCTGCTGATGCGCCAGCAAGTGGTGCTTGAAACCAAACTTATTTAGTACAGAACAGTATAATATTCCATCTCCATTCAACTACTATTTTGGACAAATACATGAATATTGTGGTAGCTTCCGTCTGTAAGTTCTAACATATGTTCATTATAATGTCGCCTTCTCAACCGCTGGGTGAAGTTTCGCCAAACTTGATAATTTTACCTGTTTTATTGTTACAGTCTGCAATAAAGATGTCAGTTTGGCTACCTTCCTTGCAGTTCCATAGATTTGTCATAAGGTCAAATGTACTAAATATTCAGTTACAATACCAGTTTAAACTATTTTTATTTTAAAGAAAACTTTGCACTTGCAGTCATGGAAAGAAAAGACACATAAAACTGGAATGATTTTAATTTGCAACCTTAGGGTCAGTTTATGGAGTAGTAGAAGAAAATCGGGTTTCTAGCTCAGAGACCCTTTCCCCTTTAAAACACATCTATGTTGACATTTTGATTTTTACATTTCTGACAAAATAAGGGGTCTCTGATCTAGAAACACTGGTATTCTCACCTATACGTAATTTCTAGAATGACTCATCACGGAATTTCCGGAACATATAAAACTCTGTTAGGTAAAAAGATCGCGGAAATTCCAAAAAATTACGTAATGGAAATTCCAAAGAACATTCTGGAAAATTACGTGATGGAAATTCCAAAGATTACATAATGGAAATTTCGCGTAGGCGTTATAAGACTATAAAAAGCAGGCAAAATTTTTCTCAGTGTTCATTCAGCAAGTGGATCTGTACGTGAGCATGTAAGTCCTTTCTTATTTTTTAAAGAATTTCATCACCAATTATTAAAATATCGACGGTAGCTGTCAGAAATAATTCATTATCGTGTTTATATGAATAAAATTTAACTTTTCCGCTCACTGCTACCCTGTTGACAAAATACTTACTATTTTTTGTAAAAAACTTCGACCAGTTTAGGTCAATATTAATTTTCGTGTATTTTTCTTGACTGATCGGATCATGAAGATTATCGTATTTCAAAAAAAGCTCGTCTCTCAACTTTTCAAGATAATCAAAATATTTGCTGTTATCTGATTTGATAAGCCAGAGTTTCATTCTATCAAATTTACTAAACAAATACCTGAAATTTCATCATTAAGTTCAAATAATAATTGCTGGCCATTAACCATTATTTATTTTTTTTAATTTTGCTACTAACTCCATCGGCTAACGTTAAATTTTCGAACATTATTTCTAAAGTCTAGACAAAATTAATTAAAGATGATATTGAATATATCACCTCTGGTACTGGCATAGTGTCTAATAGCTAACGTATTAATTCCATCTTTGCAATATCTCTTATCATCAAAATTACTTAATCCACGTTTATCATAACATTTGTTTCAAGTTTATGATGATTTGCTTGAATGGCTAATGATCGTACAAATCTAAGACCACCATCTAGTGCACATTTGTAATCATCAAATTTTAAAAAAAATTTAACATAATCTCGTGGTAATCCTTTTGCTTGTTTTGTTAATTTATCATTTTCTAGCAGCACGGCATACATTTTACTTCTTAGTCCAATGAAACACTTGATGATATTAGTGTTCATTTCGTCTTCAAATTTACCAATTACTTTTTTATTTGTTTCATCATGAAATTTACTGTCTTGTGGATAGTCGGAAAGATCAAACAAATGTCTGTTATCATAGATATCTTGGTAAACATCATTGTTAGCACAATCGATTCCATATATTTCATAAACCAGCGAATCAGTATCTGTAAACAATAAATTACTAGATGGCCATTTATTTTTAACAAAATTATAATGAAAATCGTAAATGAGCCATTTTGATAAATCTAGCACAGACGCTCCAACACAAATTGGTTTATTCAGTTTTAAATTGGTTTTTCGTCGTTGTATCGCAACAAGATTTTCATTAAAAATTTTCATATTAACAAAACCATCATCTGACAAAAGTTTATTTCTACGATTCACATCATTAACTAACTCAATATTTACTCGTTTTCTAATATTTGCCATTGTTTTTCCAAAGACGGAATTGTTCATGAGCTTAAAGAAATCCTTTTCAAAATCGTTTTTAGCTATTGCTGTTCTAAAAATATTTGAATCAACCTTTCATCCAAGGTGCTTGATTAAACTTTAAAACCCGATGAACTTTTCTTAACACAAGACCAGCATCTACCGCATGTTTTAGAACTTTGTAATGCGTAACATAATTTCGTTTACCAAGTAAATTTGGAACAAGTTTTGTACAATCGAACTTTGTCTCGGAGATGTTATTCGAACTTTGTCTCGGAGATGCTATTTCCTGCTGTCCCAGAGACAATAAATTATAATCTATCATCATTGACTCCGCACAAAACGGATAATCGTTATGTAATTTAAGCAGCTCTGCGGGATAATCGAGATCAACTTCAACAAAATACGAAACATCATCTGGTATCTTTTTTTCAGTTTCCGCTAAAAATTGATCTGGTGTAATCCAATGAAATCCACCAAACGGCATTGGCTCTGACATTGCATAACCATATAAATTATTCGTGTTAAGATAGAAGATGAACTTTACTGGTTTATCAGGATCATAATTTTTCATGTACTTGTTATTTGCCATACAGAACATTTTTACAATAACGCTGATACCTCCTCGTATACCTTTTTCAATGAAGTTGGACATATCAACGTCTGTTAATAATTCTAGCTCCACTTTACTAAACTTTAACAAAGCATCCCAAGATAACCCAGGAGAAGATTAATACCAACAAGGATTCAATCCGTAATTGTTATAACTCAGTCGACGAAAACTTTCAAATACGTCAGCAAACAATAACACATCAGTTTTCAAGTACAAATCATGATAATTAACAAATGTTCTGCAATCAAATTCCTTCCAAATACTTTGAGCATATTTGTACTCTTCTTCTGATACATTTTGGTTTTTCAACTGCGAATAAAATTTATCTTGGTCAGGCAAAGAAGTTTCATCAAATTTACTCCAATCGTCAAGATACTCGTACGGAAAAGCTCCTTTTTTGTTAGCAAATCTGATTTATTCTTAAAACAATTTTTTAAATTATAAAATCATTACCAGCTTTTACAGCATTATTTACAAGTACATCCAACGGAAATAATGTAAACTGTAAACTATCAATGAAACGCAATTTACCTAATGTCACTGACATATATTTTTCAAAATTATTTGGAATACATTTGATAATGTTATCGAGTTTTAAACGATTTTTTATATCAGAATCACCAAATGCTTCTATGATGATATGACTATCATACCCTCGGAAATTGTGAATAACAACTGGAATAAAATCTGGAGCATGAAATTTTAGATTACAATCGTTATACGCTGGTCCACGATATCTACCTGTCATATGGCAATGATCATGTACTTTTTTGTTATCGAGGGAGTCAAAGGCTTTTTTTACAAATGTGACAATATTTCGCTGGCTCGTAATCACTTTTTTGCTTAGCTGTTAGTTTTATCATCGAAGTTACTACATTTAATCGATTAAATATATCATCAACTTCGTTAATCAACTGCTTGAGAAGCCAAACAGCTAGATTTTTACCTCGATATAATTTTATTGGTTTTGATAAATTTTGATCAGCACAAC
The DNA here is from genome assembly GCA_016617855.1 of Megalonaias nervosa. Taxonomy (NCBI): domain Eukaryota; kingdom Metazoa; phylum Mollusca; class Bivalvia; order Unionida; family Unionidae; genus Megalonaias; species Megalonaias nervosa. Next base: position 60,029 of record JAECUM010001589.1, on the reverse strand, counting down.
ATACTACTTTATAAGCTACTCCACATGGAACATGATTTTGAAATTTTCTTGTACGCGATTGGTTAGGGTAATTTTCAGCGCTAAGTACGGGCTGAAGTAAACGCTCAAAGTCGACGTAAATAACAAAAGGTATCATTAACTTATGATTGTGGTTAACAAATTTTAATATTTTATTTTTTTCACCTGGCATTGTTAATCGCTGTACTTCTGAACAATATTGTAGATGTTTTTGTAATTTTTCATTGTCGGAACAGCCGTGTAAACAGCGATAACAAAAGTATTTTTTATTTTTATCTTTGTTATATTGTCTGCCAACTAGGCCGTTAAAGGTTTTGATCCAAACGCAATGTCCTTTATAAAACAAAAGTTTATTCTGTTTTGTGTAGCTTTTTCTGAAATATACCTTGGATAAACATTTTCACGCTCGTCAAGACCAAACATATTAATTGAAATATTATTTTGCTATTCAAACTTTGGTATTTGATTTTCTGCAACTGTAAAGTCAATGCCATTAAAATTTAATTTTGATACGTGACTAATATACTTGCCGACGCGATTAGCATTTTTTTCTGCTGGAAACATCGCAGAGAGAATAGCCCATTGGAAACACTTGTTATCATAATTTTTAACGTTTATGCAACATTTTTTGTTTTTAATCTTTTGAGGCAGGTCCATATGCGAACTACCGCGAAGTACGTTATATCTTGCTGTGTGAAATAAAACTTCCTCCACCACCTCAAATTTCCAATCTGATCCTGATGCAGTAAATTCTTCTAATTTTTTTTATTTATTTCCTGATGTATTTCATCGGCAACTGAGGAAATATTTGTTCCAGCTAATATTTTTCGTGATTTAGCTGTTAAATATGGTTTAGCGATCTCTGTATCTTTCTGAGGTGCATGTAACTTTGATAAAATAACATGATACTGTACTATAAGTTTGATACCTTTATGTAATGCAAGTTCTTGCGTTACAGTCGGATATAAAAGATAAAACAAATTTGTAGAGTTAAAATTTGCTAAAATATTTTGATTATAAAATTTATAACTGTTATCAAATCCTGCAAAAGCAGTAGCTATTTATGTAGGTTCTCCTATAAGGCTTTTTTTTTGGCTATATCTCGCAATTTCAGCATTGTTATATTACGTTTTATATATTTAATTGATATCGCTTGTTGAAAATCAATTAGAGATATAAATTGTTTAAGGTATAATGACACAAAATTTGAGTTACATAAGACTGACGGCAGAGGAACAGGAAGAATATCATGTTCATCCGATTTATAATAGTTATGCGGGAAATATGTTATGTTCAGTGATACACGTCAATAACGGAAAACCGTTTGGTAAATTAACACCTGCGGGTTATAAGATTAGCGTAAAATCGGAAGGAGATACCGAGCGAGCAGAAATGTTCAGGAAAGATTTTATTTATACACTGTTTTGTGATGAAATTCAAGAAGGACAACGAGTATATCGTGCTAATGGTGCAATTACTGATGATAATATTGAAAATTTGTCATTACAAGAAGAATTTCAACCTCATCCAGTATTTGATCTTTATGAGGCTAATGATCGAGGAATTATTCGAAAAAAAAAAAAAAAACAAGAAAAATATTAGGTAATTTGAAAAATGATGGTTATCTTAGAATAATGATCCGAGGAACACTAACCGATCAAGTTGATTATAATAGCCACAGATTTGTTTGCGAAACATTTAACGGACCAATACCTGATGGTTTAGTGATAGACCACGTCAACGGTATTAAAATAGATAATCGTCTAGAAAACCTCGATCTTGTCACTCAACAAGAAAATATACGACGAGGAAACACAGGTAATTATAATAATTTTAGTAAAGTTAAACCTATTGTTTTGTTTAATCTTTAAACGGATGAGGAACTAAGATTTCCTTCAATAACCGCTGCGGCAAGATATATTAAGATAAATTCAGCAATAGTTAAGAGAGTAGCAGATGGCAGAACAAAATCAGCAACATCACAATCGACATTTGATAGAATTATCTTCAAATACGACAATTAATAATATTTTCTAGCTCGTTTTATGTTAAGCAATTATGAGCAAACATTAACACGTCATCTCTATCAAACCTCAGCGTTATTACTGCGCCTTCATTAAGTTTATTTTATTTATTTTTTTCTGTGGCTGTTAGCAGAATTTTATTAGAATCACCTTGCATCACATTAACGTTAACAAAATAAGAACTGTATCCCGACAAACATTTTCGCACTGCTTCGGCTAATTCTTTGTAATTTAATATATGAACTTTCTGATGATATTTTATCTCGTTAGACATCTTATTATTGTAAATTAGACAAAAATATATTATAATATGGACCTAATGAAACGACTTGATGATATATTCGCAGACGCGCCAGCCAGCGATGTGATCGCCAGCGACGATATACCTGCCGGTTATACCGAGGATGACATTTTATTTAACAACGTCGACGAACAAGTCGAAATTGTTGGTGTAGTTGATAAAAATAATTACAGCAGACCGACAACTGGATGATATGATGTTAAGTATCATATCACAAAGAAAATCTCGAAATTTAATTTTTCAGTAGAAGAAAATAAGTCTTTTTGGCGGCTGGTAAAACCCTTTTTAAAAACTTTTTAAACATTAAAATTCCAGACCGACAGAAAAATATAAAATTTGACTTTATATTTGTCAAGATATTTAACCTAATGATGATCTCTGACGATCTCAGACAATATCTAATATCGTTATGTAAACCAGTAAAATGTAAATCTGTCAAGCGTAAGTACGAGGAAATTTATAACAATATTATTTCAATATGAATTAAGTTGGAACCCACCTGTTAAATTTATCGCTGTACCCACGCCACTTGACAATACTTTTATTACCTTTTTTCCTGATAACTTTGTCAATAACAAATATATCTTGCTCAGTTTTCTGCAGTCCTTGTTCGTAAAAACTACCTGTTATTGGCTCACCTAATAAATCCTTTAGTGTATATGTTACAGGTATTGTCAGTAAAACTTTATCAACAACAAATACTTCTTCGCTCCAGTTTAGGGTAAATCCTTTTTCAAATGTTTTTTTCGTCAGAGAAATTCTAACTCGATCACCAACTTTAAATTTATGTCTGCGGTACATGTTTCCGTTTGCAAGAATCGGATTTTTAATTGCGTCGCTTGGTGACATTTTTATTGATCTGTGCTTTGTGTTATTATAATTATCAACTATCTGCTGTAGATCGTCGATGTATTTATTTGTATTTTTAGCTGTCAAATATTTATGTATCAGCTCGTTTAGTATACGATTAAATCGCTCAACGACGACACTTTTTCCTTCGTTTCCTGTAACATACTTTTTTTTATGTTATTTTGTTCCAGACACTGCTCAAACTTTTTATTAAATCGGTCCAAACTTTATTCGGCCTTCTTTCTGTACTAACGATGACCTGTTTTAACGCATCATTTATTCATGTTCCTGTTTTATCCGAAACAGGTACACTAAACGCGTATTTACTAAAAACATCTATGACGTTAAAAAGATATTTCTTTGGAGCACCATCAGCGCCAAAGTTATACTGAGCGAGATTTGACACATCAACTAAATCTATCGCCCAGATATCGTCAGCGGCATTTGCGACAACTTTACGTCGCGGGAATTTTTTTTAGGTTTGTGTAACTCTGATGCCAGATCATCATACAATTCTTTTCCAAGACCTAACTTATATTTTGTTCCTATCATTGTTTGAACTAACCTTCTATCAAATCGTTCTCGCATATTTGTAGGCTCCATATCGCGTAGTTCATCTAGCATTACTTTATCACAATCTGATTTTGAGCTCTCTGCACGAACGTTATCAGGACGTTCTATATCACGATAACAAATATCATGAAGCATTACTATTGCATCAACTTGATTATAAGGCTCTTGTCCGGGCAGCGGATTATCGTTTTCATCTAGTTGTTTATCTATCGGATTATATGGTCCAGTGTATTTATGGCCAAGCAATGTCCATCCTGTTTTTGGTTTTGGTAATTTTCCAATAAATTTGTGAATGTCAATACCACTGCCAATTATCTCACGGCGATTGCATGATTGACAGTACGTGACAATTTTATCTTGTTCGATACAAAGCTTTCTTTTTTATCACAATCACAATTACATTTCATTTTATTTTATTCTGTCGCATAAAAAATTAAAATTTTCACTTTTTTTGTAGGTTTTAGTGAATTAATCATCTACTAAAATAACCTTGTCAGGGCACATTCCAGCTCCGGATAATTTCTTTAAAAACATACTTATGTTTCTACCGCAAAAAGTTCAAATCCTTTTTAACATCGTTCTATTATATTTTGTTTTTCTCCGTTGTCTCATTCTTATTCGTTGTTTTGGTTTTATATTTGAGACAGTATGTTGACATATTCCTTAGTTTACATAAAATTAATTGCAATCTCATCATTTGCGTGAGAAGGTTGGTTGTCAAATTGCAAAATAAATTTTTAAAAAATTAAATTTAGGCTGGGACATCTGTCGGATAAACATAATACAATAATAACCACAAGCTGATCTTCCAACCGGCTGTAGTTGATTAGATGAGTAATTTTTTTTTTTAATTTTTTAAAAATATATTTTTTTATAAGATCACTCGGAGGAAGTCCGAACGAATCAAAATAATTATTATCGTAGACAGTAACCCAGTGAGTGCCGGATCCATGGTCAAAATTTTATATATTTACAACACACGAACCACCTGCTGGTACATTATCTAATTCGTCTTTGGAATATACTCCACAAAATCCGACAATGTCATTCAATTTTTCAATTATATCGAAATTACTCAACGGCGGTGACATCAACGGCGTCTGGTGCCTGGTAGAGTCATTCCACGTCCTATCCCTAGCAGGTTTGGAATTAGACTGCCTGCTAACCCTGCTAGCAGCGGAGCGAAGGGAATAATTCCTCTTTGTTTTGTTTTTCTTGGCGACTTCTTTTTTTAGATTTTGTTGCTAGCGATTTCTTTTTAGCTGGCATTATATTATTTATTGTGATATAAAATTTGTTTGATTCCAGCACTAGAGACACCGTCTCCAGATACAGCTTTTTTAGTTGCTCAAGATACTGCCCCTGACGCTGCTGCTAGTCCTAATATTCGTAGTGCAGGTAAAATTTTTGGTAAAATTACAGAAAATGCTGGTCCAAAAATTCCGCCGTGTTTTGCCATCGCTGTTTTTTGCGCAACAGATAGTTTGAGAACAAAGGGTTTTTCCTGATCGAGTTTATTAATTTGCTGTTGAGTTAACATTACTTTCACTGCTGCGGCGCTGTCAGTCCCCGGAGACTTTATCATTACAGAGACAGAATTACGCTAACAACCGCTGTTGATAATTTTTTAATTTGACCAGGCGTTAGGTATATTTCTCTAGCTGTGTATTCCGTTTTCATTTTATACTTGTTTGTTTCATTAAATTGGACAGTCATTCTACCTTTGACTGAGTCAATCGTCAAGAATCTATCGGGGGACACAAGCGCAAATACATTTAAAGGAGCCCCTGGAACTCCTCCAAGCGTATAAGTTACTTCTATTTCTGCGGTTGAATTAATCATTCGATCGGAGTGTTTTGATACGTCAAAGAAAAAGATCGGATAAAGAGTACGAAATTCTTCAATATTAATCTGTGATCCGCTGTCAGCGTCCTGATATTTTTGCATCGCTTCCATCAGGTACATATACGTTCTAGTAAACTTTTTTGCAACGCCTGCTGTAAAATTACATTCAATCGCTCGTTCCGGTTATTGTTTAGAGTTTATTCTGACAAATATTCTCCTAACGTCAGCGTTGTCAAAAACAGTTATTTTGTAGTTGGCTACCAAGTCGTGCTGTTTCTTGAAAAACAACGAACACATACCTTGGTAATTGTTCGCTCGAAGTAGCTGTAATACGCCACGTGTAATCGATTGCGTTAGGAACAGTTGTTTTATATATTTTATTCTGAAGAAAATAAATCTTTTTTGTTAAAGCCTCTAGCGTTGTGTTAAGTTCTGCTAACCTAGCTATTGATGGAACAATTCGAGGCATCCACAGCGCTAATTTCGTAATCACAAATTTTGCATCCGCTCCACCAACCCGAATAAGACAATTATTTTGGTCTGCCCGATCTAAAATAAGTGTGTGTTTCAACCCTCGAAATACTTTATGGTAGTCGTGACAAAATCCAAATATTGTGCGTAATGGTAACATCATTGTTATTTGTTGCGATCTCGCTGCAAGCGCTTTTCGTTTGGCATATCCCTCGTTGTAACGTTGTTGTCGTATATTTTCAACTGCAGCTCTTATTGCTTGACCAATATTCGCGGCAGTATTACCAGCAGGATCTTCGATTAGATTATTATCATCTGCGCCAGGAGCACCAGCACCAGTACGAAATTCATTTCCAACAGCTTGTCCTTCTCCTGTATCTTTGAACCACATCATATTTGTTGCAATTGATCTAGAATAATCATTGCTAAACGAAACAATATTTAATATTGTACTTGCAACCGGTAACCAGTCTGCAATATCATCTACGGTTTGATTTGCTAGTTGATATCGTGCACTTTTAAACAAACTTCAGCAATTGTTTACGAGCACAATTTCTGTGCCAGCTGCAATATTACCATCAGCTGCTGCTAATATCCTACCACGAACTTCCAGCATAGCCTTGTGCGGCAATAAAAACACATCTTCGTCTCTGGTATTAAAAATTCGATGCTCAGGTCTATCTGGTTCGTTTGAGTTCTCGTCGAGGTATTCAATATACTCGAATTCTGTTGCTGTATTGTCAGTATCATATTCCTCACCAAAATCAAGATAATTTTTAACTGACATCTTTAATTTTATAATTGCCTCACAAAATTGTGTGGCACAAAATTGTAATGTCAGATCTGAGGTAAATCTAATTTTCGTCTTGTTTTGTTTACTAGCTTACGTACCACCTCCTCACCGCGTGGTAACAGTAATTTTTTTGTGGTAGCTATCATAGCTCGTTCTGTTTCCGCTGTTGGTGTAATATCTGATATTGCTCGTTTTATTTCCACGTCGCCTTTAATTTTTATCAGCGATCTTTTGTCCTACCGCACTGCCTGCTGCACTAGCTGCCCCCGTCGCAAAAGCTTTACCGGCATCAATTGCAACTTGTGCTACTGTACTAACTCCTGGTAAAAAAATTCGGCAATTTTTGTAAACATATTTCCAAAAAATCCACCTACAATTTTTCTTCTATAAACTTTTATTTGTCTCATCTTTGTTATTAAATTAGGTTTACAAAATTTACGCTGTGATCGCGCGTAAGTGTAAATAATACGTTACAATTTAATTGTTAAGATCTATTTGTCGTCCTGATTGATCTGTTAGTTGCATTGTAATGTTGGTTATTTGATTTTCAGGAGTAATCGGAAGTATGTTATTTGTCGAGGAGTAATTTGCTTCAGTGAACCAGGCGGAACATCTGGCGAAAAACTATAGATTGTTTGACCTTGACTTCCCTTGGCTGAGTAAGACCCTAATACAATAGAACAATTGATCAATATTGTATTTACTTCTGTTATGTTAACTGGAAGATCTCCGTCATATGATACACTTTGCTCTACCACCTTGCTGTATTGTTGGTTTTTAAATCCTAGCAACGATGCAATACTGGTCGCTGCTGAAAAATCAATTATCAAATTATTTTTAACGTGATTCTGGCTTGTAGCGGTATTATAGTTTGGAGTTAATTCAAAATTGTCTGCTGTAGTGCATTTTGTTATCAGCTCTCTTATCGTTTTGTTGAGATCATTTACATTATATGCTCCATGTGGTATTTTGACTGATACCCAAGCACCAGTATTAAACGCAAAGTCTTCATTGATATTTGGTTTTACATTTGCCATGGAATGCCATATTGTGGCGGAAATCAATCCGATTTCGTATTGTTTGCCAGGATTCAGTATTATTGGCGGATCATAGTGGATAGAAAAGTTTGCGCTGTCACTCGTTGTTTGTGACGAGTCAAGTAATAGTGTTGTTGATATTTATATAAGATCGCCATGTAAAATTTCGTATTAGGATGATGTTAGTAATCCACCCGATCTAAGATTATCTAACATATCAATAATTTCGTTGTCGATCTCTGCGCTTTCATTACCTGCTTCTTTTGATGATATTAATAAGATAAGTCGGTCAACCAGTTTGGCATTTGATGAAAAAAAACCTCTAACGCCATATCCAGTGGTTTCCTCTGGTAAATTTTTAGGTCGTTTTCTTTCGTGGTCATTAAATAGTCTTTTAAATCTCCAACCTTTATCATAATCTTTTGATCTAGTTCTGGGCTGTTTTGTTGTCGTATGTAAAAAATCAGCAATAACTCCGTCTCTCATTCTATTCATTATCGCCAACATTTCTTCTGCTGTTTTGGCTTCTTTAATATCTTTTTCAGCTGTTGTATAATCATTAATTTTATCATTTAAAATTATTTGTAGTTTTTTATAATCATCATTACTCCATTTTCGAATGTTGTCAAGATCGTTTAGTTTGTCTTTTGTCAGATACTTTTGAACAAATTCGGTAAATTCAGAATCAGCTATTCCTAAAATAACTTTTTTTCCTTCTGTAAACTTGTATCTGTTTTTCAATAGGCAATTCTCCTATGACAGATTTAGTCATCATTTTTTGTTGCTCAGCTAATTCCTTAGTTTGCCCTGATAAATTTTATATCAACTTTTTATCTCGGCTGGATTAACCGTCAATTTTGCAACAGCATGTTGTAGCGCAAGAGGGTTGTTTATTAACATGTCAAATTCAGCCTGTCGTGCAACAGGATCAGCAGTTGTACTCACAAGTTCCTCTACAATTTTTTAGTTTCCTCTTTTGATCTTTCTCCTAGCAAACCTAACAACCCTTTTTCTTGTACTATTTTTAGTTCTTCCGGAGACAATGCTGATATTTCTGGTTGTTTACCGAGTACTGCTTCGGTAATAGATTTAAAAAGTTTCGTGGTTTCTTCTTCTGAGACACGCTGTCCTTGACGAGCTTCTTGCACTCTCTTCTTAAATGCAACTTGAGATGCTGCAAGTTCTTTTAGTAATTCATTTTTTTTAAGATAATCCATACATTATTTTTATATGCGATATAAAATTTGTTATAGATACGTGCCAATATAACAACGAAACATTTTAGCTGGATCACGCGCTAGTTTATCAAATAAAAAGAAATTGTATTTGTCTTTGGTTGCTTGATGATATAATTCAATAAATTTATCTTTTGTTACATCACCACATTGCTCGTTTGCAATATTTCTCACATCAACGTTATCTAGCCCGGGAAACAGTATAAAACATCCCGTATTTCTCCTAATAAATCTGTCGACGTTATAAAAACCTTGCGCTAGATAAATCGAATTACATTTTTTGTTACGCGATAATGAAAAATACGACTTAATCGTATTCATCTCCTCGCTGTTTAGCGGAATACCGTCAAATACAATTATTTTATGTTCGGACGAATTAAGTTCGTTGACGGGGATTAATTCCTCTGCTTGTTTTATTAAAAATATATCATCGCCAGCGTCAAGCTCATCACGAAGTTTATCGTTGTATTCGCGCAATAACTCATATTTATCTTGTTGCGGATTAATTGTGTAGATATATACCTTATCGTAATTAAAGTTATCGTTGAGTAAGACATTTAGCAAAAGATTTGTTTTACCAGAGTCAGTACGACCAACAATAAGATAATGACAGTCTAGAAGTTCGTTATTATGTTTATGTTTGATTAATCGTTCGGTGTCAAAATTTAATATCGTTGACTTCGCCATTATTTTTATACAATTTTATGTTATATAATTTACATAATATGACTTATTACACGAAGTTTGGAACAGCACTTACAGGATCTGTTTCCTCTGACGAACCAATAATAACTGATACATCATCGCTAGTCAAAAAAAACCGGCGACACAATGAGAGGACACCTATTTATGTCAAATCAACGAGTTCTAGGTTTAGAAACAAATTATCCGCCAATAAATGTTGTTGATACACAAGCTGTTAGTTATGCACAACTAAAATCTGTTGACAGTAACAAACTATCACTGACAGGAGGAACTTTAAGCGGTAACTTGGATATCTCAGAAGAAAAAAAAATTTAGAAATCGCGTGTCCGCTAAGAAACTTAAATGAAACACAAGCTGTAAGTTATTTACAGTTGAAATATGTTGATGATAACAAGCTTGATAAAACAGGTGGAACTGTTACAGGTTATATTAACATGTCAAGTAAAAGAATTATTGGGTTGGAAACCGAGTATCCACCAGCAAATGTTGATAGCACACAAGCGGTGAGTTATACGCAGCTAAAATCCTTTGACGATAATAAACTTAACAAAGCTGGCGATACAATAACAGGTAACCTTGTAATGAGCAATAACTCAAAAATAACTGGATTACCGGCAACTTCACCACCAGCTAATGAGACTGATGCTATTAGTTTTGCTCAGTTAAAAGGAGCACTTGTTCCGTATTTAAGACATTCCGGTGGACCAATGTCAGGCCCTATAAATATGAGAAACAACAAAATAACTACGACATATGTTCCAGTTAACCATAATGATCTAACGAATAAAGCGTACGTTGATAGTGTATCTGGTGGTAGTATAAAACGAAACAAAAACAATGTTGGGTATATTTCAACACTTTTTAAGGCAACTGATAACCGAGTTGGGTTTGAGGTAAGCGCATCATCATATTATCCTGAAAATTATCCTTATTATGCTTTCTCTGATAGGCAAGAATGGACTACTAACGGAGAAGTTGAAAACGTTTGGATTAATATTAAATGTCCCATTGCAGTTGCTATTTGGCAATTTCATTTGCGAGGTCGATTAAACTCTACTGTTGGTCGAATTTATAATTGGCGATTGGAAGGATCAAACGATGATATCGACTGGCTAATATTATATAGTACAACAGACATTTATATTTCAACAACACAATATTTTACGATTCCAACTGCGAATACTGTCAACAAGTACTTGTATTTTTGAGTTTATGTTATCGCTGCTGAACATCCGTTTCCAGGACTGACAGCATTTCAAATATATACACTTGATGATCAGATTTAATCTAACGTTGTAAAATAGATGATAATACAAATACTCACGATCGTTGAGAGAGAATTTTATGATAATATTTTTAACCCTCAAATAGATGTTGGGGACAAATCGCTATCAGCACGTATGATAAATACTAGGAAAAAATTTTCAATTCCAATGATAAACTCTCCATTGTCAGAAGAAGAAAAAAATTTTGTTCTCGTTATGCATATGCGAGGACCACAACTACTTAAAGCAAGAAGAGACTTTGATATTTTAAGCAGTTACTGTCATCCTAATGATTGTATAGAAGAACATAACCAAATTGAAATCCTGCTAAAAAGAATATTGCTCGAGCTTAATCTTGAAAATCTAGATTTGATTCTAAAATCAAACTTAATGAAAGTACGAGCTTATGGTGAAAGAGTAGATTTAAAAGAACGAGTAAACGATAGCCACGACTACCTCGACAAACTAGCGGAATCTAAGATAATAGGAATAAAAAGAAACAAAAAATTATACACAGTTTTCCAAAACGAAAATTTTTTAAACATCTCGGCATGTACTACCACGACAAGGAAACCCTAGTTAAAGTTGTTAAAATGACGCCGGATACGGAGTTAATTATAAAAACATACTCAAGTGCACTTCTACCAATGATGCGTAAAAAAAAAAAACAGAATTTGATCCGATTACTGTTAACAGATCTCTAGCGATAATCAAAGATTTTGACAATGAAATTAGTTATCTCAGCGATAATGAGCGAGAAAAGTTTTTTGAGGAAGTCATTCGAACAACATTTGGTGTAGGGACTGGTTCTTATTACGACATAAGTGAAGAACATGATGTTCCACTTCCATCACTCCAACGCTCTAGACAATTATCATTGAGAAATTATTACAATGAAGTCGAGAAAATGTTCACAAAACGATACCAAAATTTATGGCTTGGAGTGAATACTTTTACTCAAATTACCTTTCTTGGACAAAAATTACTCCAAAAATTAATGTCGATAAATTTCGTAGTCGCATATGCAATTATCAGATAATATCTTGTCCTCAAAAATTTTCCTTTGAATCAAATAAGCTTGGTACTTGGATTTATTGATGAAACAGAAAGAGAATACGGTAATTTAGTAAATGAAACAGATTTTTATGAAAGTGAAGTAGAAAACACATTTGATTCCTACAGTTGGTTAAAGAAAAATGCGGTATTGACAGATGAACGATATGAGAATACTTCGTCAGATGTTTATGACAAGTATAGAGATTTTATAGCTGATCCTAACAATAATAAGTTTCGTGAATTTCTTGATTCAGTTGTTGGTGCTACAGTTTTTGATATTGTATAAAACTGTAAACAAATATTGTATAATGAAAAAACAGATCATCGATTTCAATCATATTTCAGAAGAAATTCCAAAACAAGATGTTGACGCTCTAATGCAATATTACAGATATTATCATGAAAACTTCTGGTGTGTAAAACAATGTTACAAGTATTACAGTAGAAAACTTCGAGTAATATCATATTTACTATTGCTGATGACAAGCTCTGGTATAATTTCAAGTGGAGCATCATTAAATCCGTTTTTGTTAATAATATCAGGTGTTGGTGTTTCTCTTTCAACGGGTGTAAGAAAATTGAGTCTCGACTTGAGACCAAAACAAATGCTTGTAAAACAGCAAGTATCACTTACAAAAAATTGCTTCATCAGATAAGATCTTATTTGCGAGGTGTAAAATATGATATGGACGATTTAATACGAGAGTTCCGTATTATTGACAGTATGTTAACAGATATTCTGCCAATGAGAGTTAGCAAGTACGAAAATAATTATCAAACAAAATATGATGATGACAGAGTAGAACATTTTGTTAGAAATAAAATAATCTCAAACAAATGTTTCACTTATCTGCTCACGTACAGATCCACTTACTGAATGAACACGGAGAAAAATTTTGCCTGCCATTTATAGCGTTATAACGCCTACGCGAAATTTCCATTACGTAATCTTTGGAATTTCCATTACGTAATCTTTGGAATTTCCATTACGTAATTTTCCAGAATGTTCTTTGGAATTTCCATTACGTAATTTCTTGGAATTTCCGCGATCTTTTTTCCTAACAGAGTTATATATGTTCTGGAAATTCCGTGATGAGTCATTCTGGAAATTCCGCCATTTTTTACCTAACAGAGATATATATGTTATGGAAATTCCGTGATGAGTCATTCTAGAAATTACGTATAGGTAAGAATACCAGTGGTTCTAGATCAGAGACCCCTTATTTTTTCAGAAATGTAAAAGTCAAAATGTCAACATAGATGTGTTTTGAAGGGGGGAAAAGGGTCTCTGAGCTAGAAACCTGGTTTCCTTCTACTACTTATGGATGGGTCATAGGAATTACACATGTAGGCCTTGCATAAATAAAGCGTGGGAAGTTTGCAATGGCGAGCCATCGGAGGTGCTACTGTTGTCATTTGTAGATAGAACCCGTTATTATGATCAGCTTTAGTTGATAATCAGCTCCTTTGCTCAAGTCAAGCTACATGTAAGTGATAATTTGCACTGGACTAGTTTACATGCATAAGGATATTAGCTGATTTATCATTCTAGCCGAGAAGCTGACCTACATAGATATACACCTATACATCACAACGTGAGTATTTACCTTCTCATGAAGAAAAACACGTATTTAGTACTTGAATGTATTGTTAGTACATATTAAGTTTCATTTCCATTTTTTTTTTCTTCTGATAACGAGATAATGTATATTCAGTTCACTTACAGTTCAAAGGATGTTGGTCCAACCTGTTTAGCAGTATTCAGAAACCCTGCTGTTATATAGCCGGTATTGGCAAGTGCCAGAAATGACGACCCGAAACCCCATTATCATGACATGTAAATAATTCCACTCTGCCCCTAAAAATTAATATTGTGTCGGTTTTCACCCTACAGTATATATTCTGTATGTTTATGTTTCATAATGTTCCATCGAACGTAGTATTATATGGGTCAAGGTCGATATTACACTCAGACCGATACCTCTTAAGAGTATAAATTATGATTGTTGTTACTGTTGTTTTTGTTGACGTTGTTGCTGTTGACAAATTTATAGAGAAAACCATATGATCCGTGGCATTTTCTGGATCTACGTGTCTTTGAAAATGTGCTTTTAATACCGCACCAAAGAGTCAGGTGCTAATTCCAGCAACAAGTCTTTCGAACTCGTATCCATACCAAAATTCTATCAATAAAACCAATATCTTTACTTTTTCAGTTCCATCTAGAATAAGTTCTCAAAAGATCATTTTTCTTAAAATAATACTTATATTACCAAACCAAGCCAGGCCAGCCAAACCCATATATACTTTATTTCATATTCACCCATTTCTTGATTGGTTCCCAACTTTCCATATCATTTGTACCGTAAGTGTTTAAGTATTAGTTGTCATACAGTATTAATCTCACGGGCTTCGTTATACGTTTGACAGGGGAATTATTCACGGGAGATAGTTGTCAGCTTGATGTGATCCTTAGTTGTGTGGGATTGTGTGTCGAAGAGGTCCAGACCAAATTTACATTTGACCTATCGAGTTAATTTGCATTAAGTTCCTTCTGAGAAGAGAGAGAATTTTTTGTTTGTTTGTTTTTTGTTTTGGTTTTTTATGAATCGCGTAGTATAAAGTCATCATTTTATCAAATATTATGACTCTATAGTCTTAAGCTAAGTAAGTGAAAAAGAGCGAAAATCAACAAATTTTGTAAAATTCAAATAATTTATTTCCCTAGAATACAAAGTGAAAATTTAAAAAGAACTTACAGTATTGTGAACTAAATCCCAGTTCGTCAAAAACGTTATATCACCATTCCTAATGAATAAAGTTCTAATTAAATTCAGTGCTGTTCCTAAAGAACTCCAACTCCGAATGTGTTGATGTGTCCTCAGTGGCTTGTGACATGGAGATGTGTCAACACTCATTTGATGAATCACAATAATATAATCCAATATAGCCTTATCTGAATTCACTATAATTCCAAGCTAATGTTCAAGTCCAATAATATTATAGATGAGCAATTTTTCTTTCCAGCTAATAATAATTAGAAAAAATAATTCCACCCAAATGAAAAACTGAACACAACAATAAGACTGATTCTGCCTCAGATGTTAAATGCAAGAATGAGTGATTTTTAGATAAACAAGATCATGAAGCCCTTTACTTGACCTTGGTCGCATTTACTATTTTCTGAAAATACTCTGTCTCTTAACGGAATTTTCCATTCTAAAACATTTAAAGTTGTCAACAAGATAAAGTCTGTACTAACATTATAATAAAAAAAATGTGGTAAATATCAGGTATACCAGGTTATTCTATGGGGGAATTCCAATATCCTAGACTCAGACTAAAATAAACATTTTTACATAATAATAATCTGAATTCTTAATCCACAATCATAGGAAAAATATTAGCTATGTATTCGGTTGTCCATGAAACAAATGTTACGTGTAAGGTACAGCATGAACTTGATCTTTGACAAGATCGAGTACTTAATACAATTATATCTAATATATAATCATTAGGGAAAAAAAAAAACAACTAACAAACAGTGTATATTAAATATACTTAACACAAGCGTCCGAAGAAATATAGTGTAACCCAGAAAAAAGTTCTTTTTGTTTTACGTTTCTACGGACATGTATGTCAAATGTCGGCTGCCGTGTTGTGTTTTCAGGTAAAACAGCAAAATTCAGAAGTTCTGGTTATTATTCAAACCAATTGGTAACATCTAAGAAAAACAAATTGATCATAACTTTTGCCAACAACAAGGCATTCCAACTAGTCAGGAAACTGTTAATTCGCAACTTCAAGGTCAATCTTACGGATCATACCTCAAATGTACATGCCTCTAATGTATGTCGAGAGCCGCCATTCGGACCACTTCGGCTTTTTACGAAACAAGGATTGATCGATATGTCATGAAAGATCGAAATGTTTCTTTCTTTATAACATCTTGCTCAGTCCTAAAGCCAATCCAAAAGGGGGCGTCCTACAGATGTTATGAATTTCTGAGAAGACATGGCAGCGGACCTATCTCCCACCGTTATTCAACAGACGCCCCACCCCTCTCTATGACAATCCAAGGATAACACTTCCCACTCTGTCTAGTAACATATTTGTAACATACTTTACATTTGTAATGCCTTAACTTCTGTCACGGGTTTCTGGAGCGAGTGTGTATTTAAATGAGAGTTAATTACTGGGTCGCAATTCGTGTGCTTAATATGCAGCTATAACGCACTGAATAGCAAAATGTCCTCTCACTGGTCAGCCGAAAATGACGTCTAGTGCCTATTGATAAAATCATTTTCATTCGACCAATGAGAAGGTAGTGTTACACTTGCATATTAAGCGGGCAAGATCATGTCCATTGCGCTTACGTTGGAAAACAAGCTGTCATTCCTTAAAGTCGAATCAGAAGCTAATCATCGATGTTAAAATTATTACGCTACGCAAAGTGTAACCTGAGATATCAGTGTCGGTTCTCAAATAGGTGGCAGGAGAAATGAGAGAAGTGTCCTCCCTTATATTTATTGAATAGTACATATATTATTTATTGGTAAATAGTAAGCAACGATACGAGCCCCTGTGGTGCTACCGATACAATAAATTCCCTATATAAAGAATCCCAGGGAGGGTTTCCTGTAATTAACTTTAGAGTTGAGAAATGGCACGTGTGATCAATAAGCCACGTGTCAACACATGTCATACTTGGTTGTTCTTAATGTTATTCCGGTCTTTACACCGTTTGACCGCCAAGGACTGAATACTTTGAAACGTCATACCACTGCACAATTAAAATAAACCAATCCAAAACATGATGGTCGATCGACAGAATCTCATACAGGTTTTACTGGGTGCTGGGGAAAATGTGCTGACAGAAAGAGAGTATTTTGCGCCGTCTATAAAACCACACCACAGTTGGAAGAATTTGCTCCGACACTCACGTAGCAGCATGTACAAGGCAGAAAGAAATGTAGAAAAGCATTTATTCAACACGGATACGGGACGAAGAAGAGGTAAAGAGCAGTCAGAGACATATATTTTTTATGCTAATTAAAGAAAGCAAAGACGATGCAAAAATGATCTTGCTAATGCTCCAAGATGGAACTCGATCTCATTGCCATGTCACCTACAATGAAGAGGATGCAAGAATCCCAGCGAGCTGAATACCATCCAGTGTCGTCTATTACAAGGCGAAAACTGACGACTGCTACATCGATAACAGTTACTTGTATCTCAAGCGAAAGTCCTCTAAAATGTCAGTACGAATCCAGCCAAAGATGTTAGGGTGGTTCCTGTCCACAAGTGCATGAATTCCTTGTTCACTGAGGTGGATTTATACCTGAACAACAAACTAGTCAGCAGCGACATGGGCACTTACCTTTACCAAGCTACGTAAAGAATTTATTTCCTTAAGTAGTATAGGTATTTTGAGGTTCCTCTCTCAGAGACCCCCTACCCCCCAAAACGTTATACGTTAAAATTTTTGTCAGCAGCCTTTTTTAGCTTAAAATGATGACTTTCATATTTCTGACAAAATTTGTTTTGTTGGGGTAGGGGGTCTCTGAGATAGGAACAACTCAAATACCTATACTACTATTACAGCCCTATACTTATTATTTTTATAGTTTAGACAAAATTTCATATTAAACAAATGAAATATTATATATAATGTCATTCTGTCAATCAAAGAGACATGTTGGATTTGATCTGACAAATAAATTTTGTAAGAGATTTAATTCAATCAAATCAGCCTCAAGCAGCACAGTTACATATAAACTTATCTTAAGAACAGTACTACGGGCCTTCTCTACGTTCAATACAAATTTGCACACTCCCCCCATAATCAACCCAGGGAGTGCAAAATTGCACCCACGAAGTGACATGGTGGGAGAGTGTACAAATTTTCTATTGAAACGCAGAAGGGCTGGCTGAAAGCCCCACTAAATAAGTAATTTTGGTATCAAATCGCCCTCGCCGACAATTTGTCGGTCACGAGAATCGAACCACGGACCTCGAGCATGAGAATCCAACGCGTTAGCAATCGGCCACCGGACTTTATTATATATATGTCTAAAAAATTATCATATAGTTACCGAACAGCATTACATTTTTTGATTTTGAAAACACGAAATTTTGTATTATATTTTTTGATTCTGAAAACATTATTATAAATAAATCGAGAAAAAACATGATTTTTGATTTTATATTGTACAGAAAAAACGAAATCCTAATGTTTGCCTGAATTGCGACCACACAATTATCTTTGACAGAAGATCGGCCGTTGCTAAGGATACTGGCTGAATGACGGCATTACTGCGGAGAAATAATCAATATTCTGTATTACGCAGTTGGACTTACTATAGTAAATATGTTATTTACGTAGGACGAATTGCTAGTTATTTCGGTAAATACAGAAATGATACCAGGATTTCTAGGTCTTAAAATACTATCAGATTTACAAATCTATTATATTTCATTGGCAAAAAAAATACTAAACAGTATATATGCTATGTTTGATTAGAACAGTATTATCTCCCCTTTAAAAACAGATATGGTATACAGAGTTATATTTCTTGACCAACACACAATGTCTCGACGTTTGCTATTAAGTAAAATGTGCTATCGTGATTATATAACGAGAATTCTACCAGATACTTTACGATAACATTCAAATAGTTCTTTCATCGCTATCTTACTGAGAAGATACTTACTACCTTTCGCAAAAACCTTCGACCTATCTAGGTCTATATTAATTTTTGTATATTGATTTTGGCTTATTGGATTATGAAAATTGTCATATTTTAATGCAAGCTCGTCTCGTAAACTTTCGAGATAACTAAAGTATTTGCTGTCATCTGATTTGATAAGGGAGAGTTTGATTCTGTCAAATTTACTAAAACAAATACCTGAAATTTCATCGTTAAATTCAAATGATAATTGCTGGTTATTAACCACTATTTTTTTATTTTGCTATTAACTCCATCTGCTAATGTTAAATTTTCAAACATTATTTCTAATGTTTAGACAAAATTACTTGTATAATGTCCAAGCGCTAGTGTGTTAATTCCGTCACTGCAATATCTTTTATCATCAAAATTACTTAGTCCACGTTTTATGATCGTATCAGTTTCAAGTTTATGATGATTTGTTCTGATAACATTTGTTTTGATAAATCTGAGGCTATTGTTTAGCGCTGCTTTAAAATCGTCAAAATTCATCATCTTTTTCACATATCCTCGAGGAATACCTTTTGCTTTTTTTGTAAGTTTATTGTCATCTAATATGACAGCATACATTTTGCTCTTTAGTCCAACAAATTCCCTAACTGGCATAAACATAAATTCATCTTTCATTTTTCCAATAACTTTCTTATTCGAATTATCTTGAAATCCACTGCATGTTGGATAATCTGATAAATCGAACAGATTTTTATTATTGTAAATATTCAGATAGACATCTTCACATTTTATATTATAAACTAGCGAGTCCGTATCAGTAAATAACAACTCTGAATCTGGCCATTGCTTTTTGGTAAAATTATAGTGAAAATCGACCATCAACCACTTCGATATATCAAGTACAGCTGCACCAACATAAATAGGTTTATTTAATTTTAAATTTGTCTTTCGTCGTTGTATTGCAACAAGATTTTCATTAAATATTTTCATACTAACAAAACCATCATCATTAACTAATTTATTTCTGCGACTTATATCATTAACAATTTCTATCGAGACTCGCTTGCGAATGTTTTCCATCGTCTTACCGAACACCGAGTTGTTCATTAACTTGAAAAAGTTTTTCTCAAATTCGGTTTTAGCCACAGCACGACGTTTCGTATTTAGATCA
The DNA here is from genome assembly GCA_016617855.1 of Megalonaias nervosa. Classification (NCBI taxonomy): domain Eukaryota; kingdom Metazoa; phylum Mollusca; class Bivalvia; order Unionida; family Unionidae; genus Megalonaias; species Megalonaias nervosa. Next base: position 40,006 of record JAECUM010001589.1, on the reverse strand, counting down.
ATGTAATTTGCCATCCACTTCGACTGATTAAACTTTAGCACGCGATGGACCTTTCTCAGAATTAGTCCAGCATCTACTGCTTGTTTTAAATTTTTGTAATGCATAACATAATTTCTTTTATCTAACAAATTTGGAACTAACTTATTAACAATGGAATTTTTTGCTGTTGTCGTTGCTCGTTGTTCAGGCGATAATAAGCTATAATTAATCATCATTGACTCTGGGCAAAACGGATAATCGTTATGAAGATCATGTAGCGAACTAGGATAATCTGGATCAACTTCAACAAAATATGAAATATCGGAAAAATAGATATTAATTTTTCTAGGTAAATCTTTTTCAGTTTCTTTAAGAAATTGATCTGGAGTTATCCAATGAAATCCACTACACGGCATTGGTTCTGACATTGCGTAACCATACAAATTATTATAATCCAGATACATGATGTAGTTCGACGGGAGATTTTTATTATAATTTTTTAAGTACTTGTTATTAGCAGCTGCATATTTCTTTGTTATAACGCTAATTCCGCCTCTGATACCTTTTTCAATAACGTTAAACATATCGACATCTGTTAAGAGATCCAGTTCTATTTTACTCGTTTTTAGTAGAGCGTCCCAAGATAATCCTGGAGAGGAATAATACCAACAGGGGTCTAATCCATAGTTGCTGTAGCTTACTTGACGAAAACTCTCAAAAACATCTGCTAGCAATAATACATCTGTTTTCAAATATAGATCATGATAATCACCAAATGTTTAACAACTAAATTTATTCCAAATATCTTGTGCATATTTGTATTCGTCATCTGTTATATTTTCGTTTTTGAGTTGCGAGTAAAATTTATCTTTGCCGGGCAGAGAAGTTTCATTAAATCTGCTCCAATCGTCGAGATACTCGTACGGAAATATACCTTTTTTTGTCAGATCGATATAGTTTTCACCGAAGCAACTTCGCAGATTATTAAAACTACTGCAACCTTTAACAAGTTCATCTAATGATGCTGCCATAAATTACAGACTGTCAATAAAACGTAATTTACCGAGCGTCACCGACATATACTTTTCAAAATTATTTGGAATACATTTTATTACGTTATTTAATTTTAGTTTAGCTTTAATATTTTCATCACCAAAAGCTTCTACAATGATATGACTGTCAAAGCCACGAAAGTTATGTAAAACTACGGGAATAAAATCTGGAGCATGAAATTTTAAATTACAACTGTTATGAGCTGCTCCACGATATTGGCCGGTCAAATGACAATGATCTCGCACCTTATCACGGGCTCCGTTAGAATCCACCACCAACTTTTCACAAATATGACAATTAACTGCCTCATCGAAATTGAGTTGTTGTTTAGATGTTATTTTCATCGGAGCTGTTTTAAGTAATCTGTTAGAAATTTTATTAACTTCGTCTATTAAATTTTTTAATAGCCATACGGCAGGATTTTCACCTCTATATAACTTTATCGGAGTTGAAAATTTATCGTTAGCGCAGCAAACTACTTTATAAGCTACTCCGCAAGGAATATGCTGTTGTATTTTTCTAGTACTGGATTTATTCGGATTATTTTCTGCTCCAACCACAGGAACGAGTAGACACTCGAAATCAGCGTAAATAACAAAAGGAATATTGAGTTTATGATTATAATTTTTAAATTTTAATATTTTTTCTTTTTCGCTAGGCATACTTATTCTTTGAACATTGACACAGTATTTGAGATGCTCCTGCAGTCTTCCATCGCTAGAAAAACCGTGCAAACATCTATAGTAGAAATATTTTTTATTTTTATTTTTACTGTACTGTCTGCCAACTAGGCCGTTAAAGTTTTTTTTATCCAGCAATAATGTCCCCGATAAAATAATAAATTTATTGTATTTTGTGCAGCATTTTCTGAGATATATCTCGGGTAAACGTTTTCTCGCTCATCCAGTCCGAAAACATTTATTGAGATACTGTTTTGTTTTTCAAACTTTGGTATATAACTTTCTGCTACTGGAAAAGTTATTCCTAAAAAATTTAGTTCGTCTTTGTACGGAAAATACTTGTTAACGCGATCAGCATTTTTTTCTTTTGGAAACATCGCAGAAAGAATAGACCATTGAAAACATTTGTCATCATCGTTTTTGACATTAATACAGCATTTTTTGTTTTTAATTTTTTGAGGGAGATCGACGTAGCCAGGGCTATTAGCGCCGCTGCCGTGAAGTACGTTATATTTTGCTGTGTGAAAAAAAACTTCTTTTACCATTTCAAATTTCCAACCTGATCCAGATGAAGTAAATTCTTCTAACTTTTTGTTTATTTCTTGATGTATTTCATCGGCGACCATGGCAATGTTTGTTCCAGTCAATATTTTTCTCGATTTTGCTGTTAAATATGGTTCTGAAATTTCGCTGTCAAACTTTTTGTTTCAAAAATTACATCAAGTATATCTTCAACTGCGTGTAACTTTGATAAAATAGTATGATATTGGACTAAAAGTTTAATACTTTTATAAGCCGCAAGTTCTTGAGCAATAACAGGTTGTAAAAGATGAAATAAATTTGTGGAGCTAAAATTTGTTAAATTTTTTTGATGATCAAGTTTATAACTGTTATCGTAGCCAGAAAATGCTGAAGCAATTTTTTCTGATTTGATAATGTTCTTTTTAGCAATATCTCGCAATTTTAACATTATATATATATAATACTATTTTATATTTAATTGAATTTTTTAAGATTCCTAATTAGAGATATGAAAAAACCTTATAATATAATGACAGAAATTTTGAGATATATACCACTAATGGCGGAAGAGCAAGAAACTTATCATGTACATCCGGTGTACAACCTATATGCTGCAAATGCACTTGGTTCTGTTATTAATATAGAATCAAAAAAATCTATCGGCATATCAACAACAGCTGGTATGTTAATTTCATTAGAAGGTGATGATACAGAAAGAATTAAAATGTTTAGAAACGATTTTATTTATACTCGGTTTTGCGGCGATATTCCAGAAGGACAACGAGTATACAGAGCAAATAACGCAGTTGCTGATGATAATATTGAAAATTTATCATTACAAAATGAATTTCAACCTCATCCAGTATTTGATTTATATGAGGCAAATGATAAAGGAATTATTCGACATATAAGAACAAAAAAAGTTATTGGAAGTTTAAAAAGAAATAGATATCTTGGTGTTAATGTACGTGGAACAAAAACTAATTTTGTTCATTATCAATATCATCGTTTTGTGTTTGAAACTTTTAACGGACTAATACCTAATGGTTTAGTTGTTGATCATAAAAATGGTATTAAAACAGATAATCATTTGGAAAACCTAGATTTAGTTACGCCAAAAGAAAATACAAGACGTGGAGCCGGTTCTGATGGTTCTAATTTTAAAAATCCAGCTAGACAAATAATTTCAATAAATCTCGAAACTGGAGAAGAAATAAAATTTGGATCAATAGCATCTGCGGGAAAAGATCATAAAATTGATCCACGTGCAATAAAATTTGTAGCTGATAATGTAACAACATCAGCAACGTCATTGTTGACATTTGATAGATTTAGTTTTAAATACGATAACAAATGATATTTTCTATATCATTTCGAGTAAGACAATTATGACTAAATTCCATGACATCGTCGCGATTAAATCGTAACGTCATTATTTTAGTCGTATCGAGTTTTATTTTGTCTGCTGCTGTTAATAAAAATTTGTCAGAATCGCCTAATGTTATCATAACATCAACAAAATAAAAATTATGTCCCAATAAACAAGTTCGAATTGCCTCAGCTAATTCTTTATGATTTAATATATTAACTTTTTGATGATATTTTATTTCTCCGAACATCTTATTATTTATTAATTAGACAAAAGATTATTGTAATAATGAACTTAATTGAGAGACTGGCTAAAATAAATTCGGGAGATTTTGTTTCAGTTTCAAATTTTACATCAGAAAATGTTACTAATGACAGATTTGCTGGTTATAATGAAAAAGATATTTTGCATAACTATGACGACGACGAGGATGATGTTGTTGTTAGTAAAAAATATCTAAGCAGACCAACAACTGGGCGATATGATATTAAGTACCATATTGCTAAAAAAATAATAAAATTTAATTTTACTGTTGCCAAGCATCAAATATTTTGGCAGCTTATAAAGCCCTTTTTAAACGTAAAAATAGCTGGACAACAAAGAAATATAAAATACGATTTTATTTTTGTTAAAATATTTAATTTAATGTCAATGGACGGTGCAAGACAATTACATTTATTTTTTGTTATAAGTTCTTTAATTATTTTATTTAGATCAGTGATATTATAAGCTCCTTGTGGAATTTTAATTATTTTCCACATGACAAATGGTGAAGTATGTATAGGAACAGTAAATGTAAGTTCATCATTTACTCCAGTTTTTACATTAGCCATAGAATTCCAACTAGTGCAGGAAATTAGTCCAATTTCATATTGTTTCTCACGATCTAGTTCTATTGGCGGAATATACTTTACAGAAAAATTTGCGCTATCTTTATCAGATTGGCTAGAGTCTAGTAATAATGTTGCTGACATTTTTTATATAAAATTGTTATATTAAATCATTACACAAATTTATAAAATTAAATCGCGGCGATTATATCAAATCGTGATGTAAAGTTCTGTATTCGTCAGATGTTAATAAATTTTCTGATCTCAAATTATCAAGTATGTCAATAATTTCATTGTCAATTTCAGCACCAACATTTCCAGCTTCTTTTGATGATATCAATAGCATTAATCTGCCTATCATTTCAGTAACTGATGAAAATATTCTAACTCCAGTTCCTTTTTTTTCAGCTAACCTTCTATCAAGTTCTTTATAATCATCAACCAATCGACTTAATTCAGTTTGTCTTTCAATAGGATCCATATCCTTTGGAACAACTGTATCAGCCTTCATACGTTGTTCATCTAGTTTCTTTGCCTTGGTAATCAAATTATGTCTAACATCTTCGTATCGGTTTTCTTTTATTCTACTAATAACTTTGATATAAAGATCAGCAATAATCCAAGGTCGATATCTGTCAATACTGCTGTCGTATTCTTCATTTTCTAGTTTTACATCGTTAAGATGTATCTTACTTTCTTCTTTTATTTTTTCTAGCTCTTTAATATTTTCTTCGGATTTGTAATCAGCTTTTTAATATCTCGTACTCTCACTTTTTTAAAATTATATTTTTCATTAAAATTTTCATACTCATAATCATTATTCTGTTATTTATATTTTCTAAATCAATGTCAAATCTTTCTTTGTCTTGAACATCTAATCCATGTTCTTTTCTCCATGCTTCTTTTTCAGCTCTTTCTCTAGCAAAAATATCTTCTAACATTTCTTCTGATTTTTTCATTTTTTTTTTCTTCTAACTTTCTTTCAATCGGTCCAACTATTATATGAGTTGCTAATCTTTGTTCAAGTGCTAGTGGATCATTTATTAGCCGATCTGTTTCAGCTTGTCTTGCAACAGGATTAACTATATGCGCTGTAAGTTCCTCAGCTAATCTTTTTCTCTCCGCATCAGATCTCTCAATAATTCTTCCAGCAGTTGCTTCTTGTTGTTCTTTAACTAGTCCGAGTAAACCTTTTTCCTGTAGTCGCTTAAGTTCTTCTTCTGATAATGGTTTAGTTTCAGGTTGTTTTCCAAGTAAAGCTTCAGTAACTGGTTTGAGAGCGGTGGCTGTTGTTTCTGCTGCAACCACTTGACCACGTCGTGCTTGCTGTACTTGCTGCTTAAATTTTGCCTGAGATTGCGCAAGTTTTTTTAGATTTTCTCTATGTTTTCTGTACTTTGCTTGTCTTTCCATTAATTATATACTATTTTCTATAAAAATTACTGTAGATATTTTTCAATACAACATCGAAACATTTTACTCGTATCATTTGTTAATTTATCAAACAAAAAAAAAGTCATATTTATTTGCCGTTGCTTGATGATATAATTCAGTAAATTTATCTTTTGTTACATCGCCACATTGCTCGTTCGCGATATTTCTAACATCGACATTGTGAAGTCCTGGAAATAATATAAAACAACCAGTATTTCGCCTAATAAATCTGTCAACATTATAAAAACCCTGGGCGAGATAAACAGAATTACATTTTTTATTTCGCGACAGTGAAAAATATGATCTTATTTTATTCATTTCCTCGTTGTTTAGCGGAATATCATCAAAAACAACTATCTTGTGTTCGGACGAATCAAGTTGATTAACTGGGACGAGTTCTTCTGGTTTTTTTATAATAATAAAATCTTCGCCAGCCTTAAGATCATCACGAAGTTTGTTATTATAATTGTTAAGTAGCTCGTACTTATCTTGCTGCGGGTTAATCGTGTAAATATAAACGCGATCGTAGTTAAAATTATCTCCTAGAAGTAAATTCATAAGCAAGTTTGTTTTTCCCGATCCATTCTTTCAACAATAAGATAATGACAATCTGGAAGTTCATTGTTATATTTATGTTTTACCAACCGCTCTGTATCAAAATTTAATATCGATAATTTTGCCATTATTGTTATACAATTTTATGCTATAAAAAAATTGTCAGACGATAAATAAATAATGAGCTATTATACAAAATTTGGAACATTAGTAGGAGATTCATCAGCTGAAAGTACAACAATAACAGACGGTAAGGTTGATTTATCAGGCTATCTAAAAAAATCCGGCGACACAATGACGGGAAATCTGTTTATGTCAAATCAACGAGTACTAGGTTTAGAAACAGATTATCCGCCACTGATAGTTGCTGATACACAAGCTGCTAGTTATGCACAACTAAGATCAGTTGACGACAGCAAGTTAGATAAATCTGGTGGAACTTTAAGCGGTAACTTAGATATGTCAGAAATTTTTTTTTATAAATTTGGAGACCAGGTATCCACCAGCAAACTTAAATCAAACTCAAGCGGTAAGTTATTTGCAGTTAAAGTATGTTGATGATAACAAACTTGATAAAATAGGTGGGACAGTTACAGGTAACATCAATATGTCAGGAAAAAAAATTACATACCTTGGAGACCCAGCCACAGAATCAGACGCAGCAACAAAAAAATACGTCGATGATCAAGAATCGAAGTATGTGTTAGTCAACGGTGGTATAATGCGCGCATTTCTCAATATGAACAATAATGGTATTAATGATCTCAGAACACCAGAAACAGATTTTGACGCTGTAACAAAAAAATACGTCGACGATATTAATATTCTAATAAACGATGGAATTAACGCTATTAGAACTGATTTTTCTAATCACGTACAAACGTTTTTAAATTTTCGTAGAAATATAAACAAATCTATTAATGAATTTTTTGGAAATCCAGCGGTTGTAGATATTAAACTTGCTGAAATTAACATAAAACTAAACGATATTATTAACGGAATTCTTAATATCATTGAAAAAACGAATCTGATTAAAATTCCTCATAAGCAGATCATCAATATTGTATACACAGTAGCATCAGGATCAGCAACATGGACACCGCAAAATAACATTATCAAACATACTGCAGAAGTCACTGGAATATATAGGATGTCCATATTTAGCGGTGCAAAATTTAGTATATATACCTCATATCTATGGCGTCATTCAATCGATAGTTTTTCTGGAACTGTATCTTTAGTGTTAAATAAAAATACCGAAGAAATATTTCTACTGGAAGCATCTGATAAAAAATTTGTAACCGCAACGTCTTACTGGTGGTGTCTGGAATTTGTCGCTGAAACACCTTGATTAAGTTAATTATAATAAATCAAACCCAGGGACTGGCACTATTGTATAAAATCTGTAAACATATATTATACAATGAAAAAAAAATATAATTGATTTTAATCATATTTCAGACAAAATTCCAAAACAAGATGTGGACGCTCTAATGCAATATCACAAATATTATCATAAAAAACTTTGGTGCGTAAAAAAATGTTACAAATACTATAACAGAATACTTCGAGTAATATCATATTTGCCACTGTTAATGACTAGCTCCGGTATAATTTCAAGTGGAGCATCATTAAATCCGTTTTTGTTAATAATATCTGGTGTCGGTGTTTCTCTTGGAACAGACAAGAAAAAGACAAAAAAGCATTTTGATTCAGCAAACGCTTGATACATTTGCCAAAGATTTTCTAAAAGAAAGGGGGCCGAGATCATGACCATGTAAAGAGGTGTACTTCATAAACATTATAATTTAAATTTAAAATATCCAAAAGTCACCCACTCCTAATTTATAACGGTCAGGCTATGGCAACCACCTATTTATCGAGGTTCTTGTTAAGAATGATCCAAGAAATGATGTAAATAAATTACAAACATTTTAAAACATACAACCTTAATTCCGACAAAAATGCATTTAGCCATACGAGTTCTTACTATTTATTTGACTGATTTGATGAAAGAACACTACGTACCATTAATAAATTATATTTAAAATTGCTTCACTTCAAGCAATTCGGATAACGACATCAATACGTATAAGATGTGATGAATCACTTCAAACTAAACACATTACGAGACTTTCACTACTATTCTATAAGAAATACACCTTGATATCATGCGATGTCTTCGAAGAATTTCGTAATGTATGCAAATAATTAGTTTTTGAACATTAAATGCACAAGACAATGCACTTTTACGGCATAAGCGATTATCAATTGTCAAGGTATGTCTACAGTTTGTGCAGTTCCAGATCCTGAAGAAATATTCACGTCAAGGTATGTATACAGTTTGTGTAGTTCCAGATCCTGAAGAAGATTTAAGTCAAGGTATGTATACAGTTTGTGTAGTTCCAGATCCTGAAGAAGATTTAAGTCAAGATATGTATACGGGTTCTGAAGGAGATTCACGTTAAAGTATGTATACAGTTTCGAACGGAGTTCAACAAGATTTAAGAATACCTAAAACATGATCGAGAAGAAGAAGCTGTAGATAAGCAACCATCTTGCATTACATTAATCATACATGTATTTAAATCAAGTAGAAAATGTGGATTGAATTCGTGATAAACTGAAGTTGAATGAAACTTACAGAATAAATAGAATGTCTGAGCTCGTTAATTTTACAAATGATAATAACTTTGTTACTCATCCCAAAGGAATAGGCAATTCAAATCAAAGAACTACGTATCATCTAATCCTGAAACATATAATTACAAACCTATGCATGGCTTATCATGTTTCATTCTACAAACATGGCTATGAAATGTTTGGTAATATATTACAACAGGCGTTCTATGACACTGACAAACTTGAGAATGAGTTAGAAGATAACAAAATACAAATAGACAACTAATTCCATCCAGACTTTGTTCAGAAAGCAGTCGATCATTTCAAGCCACCTAAAACAGTAAGAAGCCAACTTTATGAAAAACGTCGAAGAAGGATCTTGCGGTATACCAAATAATACGTACAAGAAAATAGATCATTCTCGGAATGTAAATAGTTTCTATCTGAAAATTATTTTCCCTTTCGCTACAAAATTAGCCACAACGATTGAAGAGCCTCCAACGGTTCAGCTATTATTTAAAACGAATTTAAAGTAAGCTTCGGGTCCTATTGCTTACGACAACAGGTTAGGTACGGTTTTCTATTTTTATTTTGTTTTAGATGACACTGCTGTTGCTATATTTCACACTGCAAAACTTAGGGAGGCTTTGTTTGTACCTTTAGTTTTTTTCAGATTTTCAAATTCCTAGATTTCAAAACGGGTCCTCCATACAAACTAAGTTTCGTGAAGAAGATGAAACTAATTGTGTTCACTTTTTACAGCATCTGGAAATGTCCATTACAAAAGATACGTGGGGAAAGACGGTTGATGGAAGGAACGTCCAGAGGTATGATATTTTCCATCTGTTGCTACTTAAAATTACACCAAGCAATCGTATGACTCTTCTTCTCATATTTTTTTGTGCAAAAATGCTCCCAATATACTTGTTGAATTTGACAATAATATATAAATAATCAAAAGGAGATTCGTTTAATGATGAGATTACAACTTACATCTGTTCTGTCACACATTGCCAATGCTAAGTACATTTGACAAAGGAACCACGACTAATATACAAAATAAATGTTTCCAATGTTTATTCTTCTTTAGACCTTAATATTTTCTACTCTGGCAAAATTCATTCACCCTATTTTAATAACTGCTAAATGTAGTGTACTCTTTGACTAGTTCAAGTTCATTTCTCGAGCACATGGAAGCAGCCATTTCGATCAGCTATCTGCAACACGCAGCGTGTTTTCTCCCCTAATATCACATATAAAGAAATTGCAGTAAAGTAGCGAAGTTGTATGCCAGCCTATTCTCCATTTAGTCTTTTGCAAATTGACACGACTGCACCTTATATCTGTGCTGCTTTTAGAAGTACTTAATTACGGTAGAGCGAAACCATTGTCCTATCAAGATAAGGTAATTTATTATATGCTCATTTTTGTCTCCATTAAGTTTACATTGTCAGAAATGTGCAGCATTTTACGATATTGCACGCACGTGGATTTCATATAGCACTCACATGCACAACACGTGTGCCCAATAGTGTATTAGGAACTACTTTATAACAAATCATGTACACTCACGTAGTACATGCTTTACGATTTGGTTGATTAAATTTGTTTCTGAATGAACTAAAGCAAATGTTTCGTGGACTGCCACATACCAGCTGCTTTGCCACATTCCGCTTTAACATTTTTGATACAATGTTTCGGATTTAGGCTAGCGATAGACGCCGGACAGGTCATAAAATTGCTGGGTCCCTACAAATAACATGTAAGTGACAAGGCATAAACTGTCTTCTTTAGCTGGTAATAAGAATGGCAAGAAAATATACTTCAGTTTTACATCCTGAATTTCCTCAGAATGTACTTTCTTAGTTTTCCAAATCCGAATTACATGAGCCATGTCATAGGTTCTAAAGCTTGATTACACATTTCGAAATTGTACTGTAATTTCGACTACATTCCAAGTACAATTACATTCTCCTTACTGCACTCAGAATGAAATGAACATTATGTTCCAAAGCGTCTTTATGATAATTACAATTGAAAGACTTCATATTTTTCCCACATTATGATTCCAAACATTCAATTACAGAACAGAAACACACATGCAGATGTCAACATGCTGCTCCCCGCTGCTGAAATCCGATGTACTTTATGTAGAATTGGCACAGATGAATCCAGTCCATAATCACGAAATTTCGTAGAATCGACAAAAACACCAAAGTCTATTCATTCCAGATCAAATGGAAAAGTTGTTGCAATGCGCATTCATTCACAATATGACTCTAAATTTCAATTTTAGGTAGACCAAAACGCCATTTTCTTTCGAAAAGTGATGTCTAGCGCGCGACTAAGTGTAAATTTATCTGGGTGGAGTTATGTGCGCATTAATAATGTTATTTTTGTGTACTGATGAATCTGCGCTTGTGTATTTAGTTTGGAATACGGCATAAATTCAGTTACTTTGTTTCTTAAACTGTAATTTTGTTTATATAATTAAGCCTTAGGTATAATAAGAAAATGAGCATATAATAAAAAAGTTACTGCAATTGTATGTGAAACTATGAACTCGTTTTGTCGGATGGATATACTGCACACCCAAGGTCGTGCAGTATATCCATCCGAAAAACTCGTTCATATTTTCCCTAATAAATGTCGTAACCTATAAATACAATTATATCTTAGGTAACTGGGGCGCTCTCTCTTTCATGATAAGACAGTTCAAAGAGTGATATTCATCTTGCGCAGTGTGGAAGCGCATACTAAAGTAGATGCACCTGATTCTCTGACTATCTTTCAAAATATGATGATGCTTCATATTAACATGTTACCTAAGTTTAGTAATTTTTCACACGTTTGTGTTAGATAAGGGTATATATATATATATATATATATATATATATATATATATATATATATATATATATATATATATATATATGTGTGTGTGTGTGTGTGTGCATAAAACATGAGCACGCTTCTTGTTTATGCAGTAGTATAAGCAATATGAAAAATACATAATAGAGATAATGATATTAAAAGTTAACTTAAAAGCGGGTCACGCAATATAATAAGTATATCTAACAATGAAATGTGAATATTACAGAATGCAACATTCATAATGTGAGATCCATTTTGCAATAACAAATTAATAGTGTATATCAGCAGATTACACAGTCTGATAATCATATTGTAAAATGGAACGTAATTGTTACAGAATGCAACCTTCAGGTGTACGGAATGTTGAAAATGCAGTATAGAGAAGGCATAATATTAAATTTAATAGCAGGTAACACATTAGTTGTCACTATTACCTTGCGTCTCTCCTGAGACGCAAGTCCCCTCGTTTAAGCACATGTGCAAGAAGTTTTGATAGGATGTGCTAGAAGTCTAGAACAGAGTAAACCAATAATCACTCTCACCACCACGTCATGTCTTCTCTTCCGTGGATGCTTGTACGTCAAGAAATGCAAAAATCACTGTCGAAAAATTTGCCTTCGTTTATGTGTTTTAATACTTTTTGGGACATATTGTTCTAAATGTACGTGTTTATTGAGTAATTATTCCATCAGTCTTTGCAAAATTCACTGGTTTTATTATTTTCTTCTTAATTTAGGAAGGGTTTATTGCACCGTTTAATTGGCGGTGTCCTTTTGTATTCTTCCAATTTTACGCTTACCCGGCGATTAGGGTAAGTATTTCCATCTGTGTTCCGGATTTTATTTTTATTACTTATTTTGACAGCACTGTGTTATATTCTACCGTCTTCGGGTAAGTATCACTACCCAATTGTGATTCCAGAATTTAAATTTCCTTTGTTCATGAACAGTGGAATTTATCAAATATTGGTACTTCCTTAGGTAGTCCACTTATTTTTGGCAAAGAGTAATATTAATGGTCTGCTTCGTCAGCATATTTTCAAATAACTACTTGTTCAGGCAGTACAGGCAGTACTGCCTTTTTACTGCAGTAACAGATCTATAGCACTGCTTTTGTTGAACGGTCGCTTGGGCAGTACGTGGGCAGTACTGTATTTAATTGTTGCATTATATAAGTTTATTGCACTGCAATTTGGTAAGCTACAACTCCCCGATCCCATCAGAGTATGATATCTATATATTAAATAACATTATTGTACCGATTCGGCACTATAATTTTCTCAGTTAAATGCATACATAATATCTTCTCTTTCAAAGTGCTAGCTTCGGTAATTGCATATTTTTCCTTCAGGAATGTCTCAAAATGAGAGGAAATGTGGGCACAAAAAGGTCCTGCACCTCACATGTTTAGCTTGTACAAAATGTATATGTGCGGACTGTACTTGCGCCTCTCCAGTTTAACGTTCTGAAGAATATGAAACTACGCATAAGATACCAGGGCAGCTCTGACTTCTCTGGGTTCGGAATTTCCCCACCACTTAAGTTGGTGGGTCAATTGGGGCCGAAGTCTCAATTCACGTCCCCGAACCTCACTCCAATCTGTTGACGGACAAGTCATATCTGGGCTGGAGCGATCTGTTGGAACCAGAAGGGATAGTTCTTCAGGGTTAGTGGTCCCGGGAAGAAGATAACCTCCACATAAATGTGGAAATGAGGGAGGTGTTTTTAGCCCTACAGGTGTGTGTTCACCAAGTACAGAGTCGTTGTGTTATTGTCTCCTCCGACAACACCTCTGCCGTTAGTTACCTCGAGCGACAAGGAGGCACACATGCTCCTTCCCTTTAGGCATTGGACACTTTCAGTTTAAGATGGCATCGCCTGTTCGCTTACGTCTTCCCACCGTTCAGAATGATTCCGCAAGTATTCCATATAGTCAGGACCTCCACTTCTCAGCTCATTCCGATTGCTCCTCTCTGGCCCAAAAAACTGTGGTTCAGCGATCCTCATGACCTGTTGGTAGACCAGCATAGTATATTACCTCAGGAAGGGACTAACGTAGCAGCGCAGGGAGTATCTTCTCCACACAGCCCACAGTCTCCAGCTTCACTCATCTTAAGCGATCTAACCACCAGTACAAGGTTTAGAGCAAGGCTTCAACATGCATTGTTCAGCCTAGGAGGCGGTCTCCGTCTGAGGTCTACGATGCAAAGTGGATAATCTTTTGAGATTGGATCAATTGGAAACGCGTTAATCCTAGGTGTCCCTCCCTGACCGCAGTGGCAGACTTTCATCTCATTCTGTTCGAAGAGAGAGAGAGAGAGAGAGAGAGAGAGAGAGAGAGAGAGAGAGATAATGTTCGGTTTCTACTATTAAGTGCTATTGGACAGCCTTCACCAACACACTTAAGTTCGCCAATGGTTCGGAACCTCATCTTTCCAATTTTATCACGTATTTTGAGACGTCAGAGACGGACATCTCTCTCACTAATGCCTCGACGGAATCTCCCGTGCGTGCTGTGGTCTTTTTCTAAACTCCCTTATGAACCGTTGGGTGAAGCTTCTTTCGAAAACCTTACCATAAACTGTTTTCTTGCTGTCCTTTTGCATCTATGAGAAGAAGGAGCGAACTTCATGCCTTGTCTATAGATAAAGGTTGTTTATGGTTTGTCGGCAGTTATAAGTCTGTTTCTCTCCTTGTCAGCCCAGTATTTTTGCGAAAAACCAGCTTCTTTCTGTATCTCCACTCCCATATAGATCCCCATTTTCAGTCGTTTCTGTGCTAGGGATAATCGGATAGACTTCTCTGCCCAGTTAAGTTATTACAGTTCTATTGGTCGCATCAAAAGGGAGATGAAAGGTTTCCTGTAAGTGCTCAGCTGATATCTGGACATCAGTAATTTTAATGGCGTATTGTCCTCAGTCTCAAGACAGCTTACCAGTTCTTCGCTTAGAGGGACCTTTCCTTCATGAGAAATAAACCCAATTTGTAAAGCCAATTGTATCTTCATGGGACTGTTATGGTAATCGCTTTCTGGCGGTCGCACGCTACTTTCTCCTCCTTTTAAACTCGGTCGTTTGTGCCCCTGAGCGATGATACATTTTCCTTGGGACTCGATAGTTACAGCACAAGATAGTTACAGCACAAAAATGTGGCCCAATCTGCTAATAATTTACAGCCATGATCCGTAAGAAAGCATTCCAATTCATTCATTGCAGGCAGGGTATGTACTCTGATTGATGTATATTTAGTTACTTCTTCATGTATAATGAAGACATGTATAAAATTCTGTTTCTAAATCTTTGAGTGCTTAAAACAAATTTTATTTCATTTTTAACTTTAATTTGTACACACAAGTCAGAGTTTTACTACGTTTTTTTCCAGATTCATTTTGAAGAATGACAATCAAATCGAGATTCATGTCATTTCCTTTGGAGGTGTAATAACCCATATATTCTTACCGGACAAATCTGGTCATACGGCCGACGTGAACCTAGGTTTTGATACCATTCAGGGTACATCATTCATCTCTCTCTCTCTCTCTCTCTCTCTCTCTCTCTCTCTCTCTCTCTCTCTCTCTCTCTCTCTCTCTCTCTCTCTCTCAACTATGACTGTTAGGGTTGACCAAAAGATTATCTTAACTCAGTTTGAATTTTTTGTTAAATTTGATTTCATCCAGATTTCTTACTAATATTGAATTGCTCAAATATCCTCTGTTTCCTTTTTGTACTTTCCAAGATAGAACAAAATTAGGAATCAACCATTTTTAAACCATGTTTCCATGTTATTACCACCACCACTATTATTCTCATCATCAACACCATCATCACCATCTCAGTCTTCTTCTCCTTATCCTTCACTACTCAAGCCAATAGTAGGTCAAGGTCACTTTGTGTCCTGCCAACAGTTATTTGTATTAGTTTCGATTGTTTTGTTTGTTTGTTTTGGGGCTTTTTTTTCAACTGATATTGACTGGTCCAGCTAATGACCCTACTCACTCTACCTTTTGGCAGGGTTCGGTCACTTTGAGCCTTCGCAGGTTTGCATCGGCTGAGATTTTGAAGGAGCAGGATGTTGTCCAAAAAGTTAAAGCTCACTAAGTGTTGATTTCAAGCAAACCAAACAATCCAGCTATGTTGCAATAGTTCTAGTTCTGTCTCATGATGTGGCAAGATTTCTAGCTACGATTTAAAAAATCGAGGATAAAGTTTGAAGAAAATAGTTCTCAAAAAGTAGAGAGCCGGTTCATTTTAAAGGTTCGCCCAAGCATTGAGCAATTCATCTATATTTATAGGTTATCTGACGCAGAAACCGTATTTTGGCGCGTTGGTTGGCCGCTACGCAAACAGAATTAAGAATGGACGTTTCACGCTGGATGGAAAAGAATACAGTGTTACGTTAAATCGGGAGAGGTTTTCATTACATGGCGGCAACGAAGGATTCGACAAGGTATATACTTTTTCGGTTATCTGGATATTTGAGGGTCATACATCACCGGCGGAGATAAAAAAAAAATGGTCCTTATGGACTCTTTTCGTATAGCGTTGGTGTACGTTAGACCTTCATTCTAGTAGATGTAAAGGGATAATTTGTACTCACGTCCACCCTATTTCCACCTACACTCAACCAACCTATCCCCAGTCACCCAACCATCAAACCCATTTTGTTATCGATGTCCATGGGGCCACTGGGAGCTCTCGGCACCCCGTTACCACATGTTTTTGGTTTTTTGTAGCACAGAATAAGCAGTCCTGTGAGGTCATATATCCTAAAAGTTATATAATAAAAAGGTCTCACTGGGAAAGACTGAGTAAATGTCCATGCAACTTCTACCTGCTAAGTACGCCCCCACTTTGTTGGGGGTGGGTTGTAGTGGAATTTGGTTATCAATATCTTGAGGGTGATCGCCTTCGATGTTATTGCCCGGATCGAGTAAATATCAATATAAAGTGTGAAACTTATAGGTAGGATAGATAGAGATCTGAGCAGATATATAAAACAGAATCACACGAGCCCCCATACATGGAAAAAATAACAATTTAATCAATTACATAAACAACCGTCATAATGCATTACATTAGGAAGATACACTTCTTTTTTAAATAAATCATTCACCGAATTTCAAACACAAATATACTTATATAAATAGCCGATCTGTTTTAAATGATAGAATTAGTTCATCATATAATCGAGTGAACAATCGAAGTCATTGTCCTGGTACAACGTTCATAACCTGATTATTTCCTGTTCATTCCAAATCCACTGTAACTGTTCTCCAACTTTTCTGTGACTGTTCGTCTTGGTCCTTTCCACTTTTCCCTTCTCCAAACTCTCTATTGTCTCGCCTCTTTTGGCCCTTGAACTTTGTGTTGGTAGGTGGATATGTAAGTACGTGATACGTAGATGCTTCGATAGGTAGGTACGTGGATACGTCCGGTAGAGCTATTTCACCTTCCAAAAATAAGCAAAGAAGCAACCTAAATCTTCTGTCAGATATCCTACTGGGAATAGATCATTACTCCCCATCTCGTTATGTCAGATATAGTTGTATCGGAATTCAAACAGATACCAAAAACTATCTGGTCAAGCTAAACATGGCAGACCATAAACAAACCTAGTTTCATAAGATTAATGTACTTCCTAACGACTATTTCATCTTGACTCGCATTAACATCCCCCGAGACATCAGTTCCGATCTCGTCTCAATTACACAAATGGATAAATGAAATTCATTACATGGCTCAACTACGTTATTTGTAGCGAATACACATTCAAGTCTTCAGCATATATGAAATCTCACTTCATGGTTTAACAACGTTAATTTCAGTCAATACGCACTCAAGTCTTTATCATACGTGAAATGATCTAAGGTCGGTGAATTCACACGGATTCTCGTAACTCATATCAATTAAGGTAAGGCATGAAATTCTTAGATACATATTTTCCTATAACAATCAAGCCGACACATTCAAACAATTCGTCAAACTTATATAAAGAATATCATTGTACGGATTCATATAGATGAACTCACAGTTGTATTCATATCATGAAAATTGATATGCAAATCTAAACAAATGAATTCATGCAAATGTAAGCAAATAAATCAAACAAATCGTTATATTAATATCAACGAATTATATGAGACTGGCGCAAAATACCTTGTGTTTTCAAGCTTCGCTCGCTTCTACCATCAAAATCGTGTCTGTCGACTTTCCAGACATCCGGTCCCTTGAATAATTATTTTACGAGTGAATTTCTTCTAAATTCGACCTCGGAGTCTCCCACATTTGTTTTCTCTTGCAGAAAAGTGAAGCCTGACTAAACTTTTGTGATGGGACATATTAAAACCAAGAAATCTCGTGTGGGAATCACGCCCCTTATTTAGCGTAACCAATCCGGATTAAATATATCTCTCGCCTTTAATAACTAGGCGCCAAATTTGTAGTCAGCGTGACCTCTAAATTCCCAAATAACTAATTCTGGAAAATCTCAAATCTGACAATTCTGATACAAGATCAGTCTGT
Source organism: Megalonaias nervosa (assembly GCA_016617855.1). Taxonomy (NCBI): domain Eukaryota; kingdom Metazoa; phylum Mollusca; class Bivalvia; order Unionida; family Unionidae; genus Megalonaias; species Megalonaias nervosa. The sequence continues at coordinate 21,568 of JAECUM010001589.1, read as the reverse complement.
CTGACGGTTAAATAAACGAATGTTTAATTAAGAATCGTTTTCTCGCATGACACAGAGATTAACAAATCCATGCATTATGGTGATTTAAACACGCGCCGGTCCCCATAAATCTAATTAATCGTTCACCTGCCCAAATTAATGTGTTCTTCATAGATCGACAGAAATTTGCACCCTTACACTGCCATTACCTGAGTCTGGATGCCATGGGTTTTAAGAGCTTTGATATATGGAGTCAAAAACGGTTAGAGAACAATGTGCAGCTCTTAAGGAGTAGGAAAGTTTGGTCTGGCTTTAGAAGAGGCTGCTAAAAATGGCCATGTAAACGTTATGTGGACCTGCGGCCGTGCATATGTTAAGAAGTTTAACAACCCTAAATACGACCGTGTTAGGTGGCCACGAGTACAATATGGAACTTGATTTTGGCAAAACCACTACTCTCTGGTTGATGCCAAACCAGCGGTTCAAACTCTCCTTCTATTCGACACACGGTAGCACATACTTATCGGTTATGTCGATAGCTATCTGGCTTGGAACGAAACTCCCTCTCTCACAAAGTCGTCGGAGTTGATCAATAGTTCGTTGATGCTTGCTCGCTCCGTGTCATTGTAGACCGACGTCATATTAGCGCCGGTATTGAAGCGAATTATTTGTAGCAATACCATCGCTCCGTCGTTCTGACAATGTTATGTAGATTAATCCTCTAACTAAGCAGGTGGCTCGAGAACAGGTGATACACACACATTCTGGAACACGAGTAGGGATCCAGGAAATTTTGTTTAGCCCAGGATGGTACAACGTTTTGGCTACACTTAGTAGCAACATATTATTGTTGTAAGCCTGACCCCAACCAGCCCGACGGTCACCATTCCCGATGTGTATTATAGCAGGAAACACTCAAAAGGAAGCATGCTGACATTCTTGGAATGAGCGCGTACTTCAGCGAGGCGGCCGTGAAGGTCAGCATCAAGCGCATTGACCCAGGCGTTTATGAACATCCTGTGGCTTGATGTCCACCTCTATCGGATAAGCACAGCTGGGAGTATCCTTGATAGTGAAAATAGCACCCTGCTCAAAGTCATTCCTGTGGGTTATGAATCGACTACGTGAAGGCAACATCTAGGAGCTCTCAGCTACGTAGCAGGCCAAGCCTCAGTCGTCACTGGTGCTACTTTGAAGGTCACGTACTTAATGGACGACAATATTACGTCAGTCGGTGGGATTACAGCAAAAAATGCGTCTGGTTACTTTTGCTGTCATTCTGCGAAAAACTTTCAGAACTTTGGTGGATTTAGTCATAGCAACACCAACGACAACAACAATAATTATCAACTTCCCGGTCGCCGGATATTACTTCATTAATCTCCATGGGTATCGTGGTAACGAAACATGGGTAACACTTTAAATCCGTGTTAAAGGAGTTCTTGGGGTACATATTGATAGCAGTGAGAAGTCACTCAACAACGTCTCATACGAAAGATTTTAAACTAGTTTTTTCTCTATGGTTGCTTCTGAAGACACCATCCGGTGTGAGGGCCTTAACATCAACGCACAAGCGTCGGGATTCTCAGCCACTCTGACCATCTTCCGCTTCCGCAACTAGAACCGGGGCTACACTGGTTAAAACAAAGTCATGGCGGAACAACCATACAAACACAAGGAACGTGAACCATTGATGCCACCTGCCGATCCTGCGATCGACGAAAAGAACACAGTATTGGTGTAGCTCGCACACGACAAGTGAAAGACATCGACAAGGAATGCAAACCACTAATGCGAGAGTATCTGCGCCTCCATGAGGTTGACGCACCCCAGTTTTGATTAGGGTGGAACCCGGATTCAAACAGAAAGACACCGAGCACTGGAACCACCATGAGCCCTCTATGACAACCCGTGGGTACCAGGGTTACAAAAAATTGAGCCAGAAGTGCAGCTCTCAGGAGGTTTCAGGCGCCATAGCTACAGCAGTAACTGCTTGGTATTCGGCAAAACGTTTTCCTCGATAGCTTTGCCGACGGGGTATGTAAGCCAATATCTCACAGAAACAAAATCATACTAATATCCGAAAAAGACGCCGTCGGCCACATCATAGTAATCGGCCAGTAAAGCCAACTTGCCAGTAAGCGAAGGCAACAGGTTAGAGGTTCGTGTCCGCATAGGATCTGGTCCCTCGCTCACCCCTCATGATCAATTAAACTTACATATCATGCTGTTCATTGAGGAATTATTATGACGATATACTCTGTGATCGATGACCCGCATGACGTTCGCCTTAGAAAAAGATCTGCGAGTTGAAACATTTCTTCGCGCAAAAGCGATAAATGTAGGGGACTGTGCCCACACCATATTGACTGTTGTGTGATGGGCACTGGTCCGGCGGAAGCTGGTCTGCTCTTAGCATTCGCTACAGCTCCGTCAGGTATGCCCTTCGAGATAACAGCACTGAGCAGCAGTTTTCATTTGGGATCCAGACTTTCGTTAGCCTGCAGCTGAGCACGAAATCCAAATTGCACAATACAAAAATTTCTTATTGGCTGAAACAAAGCTCGACAAACCACGTATCTATGGAAATGTCTGCCGTATCCGCTGCTCAAGCAAAGGCACACAATGGCTTCGCATTTCCATAGCCGAATACAATTCGGTGTCGCCCCAGCAGTGGCAAAGGCTTATAATGATCTCTGCGTCATTTTCGATGGACACCACAAAAGCTTGTAGGTGTAGAACCAGGTTGGGTGGAGATATGGCTATTCGTTCAAACTCAGTCAAACGTTCCTTTTTGCATCTGCTATTTGAATCATGAACTGAACTGTGCTCTAAAATCCAAAAACATCACTTTTTAACATTAGTATCAGCAACACCACTACTCAGATTATTTGGTTGCATTTTCAGTTTTAAACATTCAGAGTTGAAGAAGCACGATGGAAAGAACTAAGTTTTAAATTCACCGAAACTTGTTCTCTTCCGTGAAGGAGATCTTGAACGAATGTGCGTTAAATCACACCGGAATTGCTCTTGCTGATTTCAAAAATTCAACGATTGAACTTCAAGAGCTGGAAGACCCCATTCTATGATCAATAAAACAAATGTGATTCTGCCCTCTCTCTCTCTCTCTCTCTCACACACACACACACACACACACACACACACACACACACATCACCGATGTTCTGGGCCTGTCTAACTATCTCTGAGGAGAGACATAATGGTTTAGAGTGACCAGATAGGTGCAGGATCGATTCACACCACCGGATCAGCCCTGATAGGTTCGCTTGCTATGTCCCTGCGTTATGCACTTTGCCTGCCTCGTCATAATATAACTTTCAAAGTGCAGCTGTGCCATAAAAGCACGCACACCAAGAAAGATGTATACACATACATACATACACATACATACACGCACATACACATCTCTGAAACACCCTTCGGGTGGTTATAATTCTTCGATACGTTGCGTGTATTTCTAGCAAATTATTAGAGGTAAAGTTTACTATTGTGTTACTTCTGAAAGTTGCAGTTGTGTTGCTTCTGAAGTTGCTGTTGTGTTGCTACTGAAAGTTGCTATTGTATTGCTATTGAAATTTAATATTGTGTTGCTACTGAAAGTTATTACTGTGTTACTTCTGAATGTTATTATTGTGCTGCTATTGAAACTGGAAAATATACGCAATAGGATATATGCCAATGAATTCCATTGCATGATTCCAGTATATTTGCATTTTAACTCTACTACTCAAAGATCAGAAGAGTTTATGTGATGGTCTTTAGACAGCAGGCCGTCTTCTGTCCGTTATGTGATGGTCTTTAGACAGCAGGCCGTCTTCTGTCCGTTATGTGATGGTCTTTAGACAGCAGGCCGTCTTCTGTCCGTTATGTGATGGTCTTTAGACAGCAGGCCGTCTTCTGTCCGTTATGTGATGGTCTTTAGACAGCAGGCCGTCTTCTGTCCGTTATATGATGGTCTTTAGACAGCAGGCCGTCTTCTGTCCGTTATGTGATGGTCTTTAGACAGCAGGCTGTCTTCTGTCCGTTACGTGATGGTCTTTAGACTGCTATCTCTGCTCCTCCTAACTATTTGGAGCATCACCATGAAGCTTTACTTAAACGTTCACCCCATCGTCTATTTGGTCCTAAACGAAAATGGTGCTGCTTGGACATCCATCTTGTTATCGGTATTCCTCCTGAATGGATGGTCATATCAACATTTCACTAAAATACGTTTTATGATACCTAATTGGTCGTAAATCAAAATGGTGCCGATCTGATGTCCAATATGGCAGTTATAGCTGCTGTCTTGAAAATATTTCTATCACTACTCCTCCTGAACGGAATGTCATATTGACATGAGGTTTTCACCAAAAGACTTGTCTAGTTTGTGCTGAATGAAACTTGTAAGTCCAATATGACTGCCACAGGGGCCATTGTGAAAAATGTTATCAATACTCCTCTTGAACAGAAAGAAAGTTCTATTGATATGACGCTTTCACCAAAAAACTTCTTACGATATCTACTTGGTCATAAATGAAAATGATACCGATCCGATGTCTAATAAGGCTGCCACAGTGGCCAGTTTGAAAATCTTGTTATCACTACTTCTCCTGAATTTATTCTCATATCAGCATGGGGTTTTCACCAAAACTTTCTTATAACGTTTTTTGCTGGTCCTTAATTAAATAGGAACTGATCAGACATCCAATACATGGCCATCTTTAACATCTTGCTTTAGCTACCCTTTTTAAATGGAAATTTTTGTTGACATGGGGTTTTCATGAAAAGGGTTCTTATGGTGCTTAGTTGGTCCTTAATGAAAATGAGTAACCCCCAAATGGCCACCGTGGTGGATATTTTGAAAATATTATCATCTCTACTCCTCCCACTTAGATGGCTTCTTCAACATTGGGTTTTTCCCGGTAGACTTCTTATAATACCTAGTTGGTCCTAAATCAAAATGGTACCAGTCGCACATCCATTGTGGCTGCCACGACGACTGGCTTGAAAATCTTCTTGTCGCTACTCACGGTGAATTGATGATCATTATGAAATGGAGTTTTCACCAAAGACTTTTGATGATGTCTACTTTGTCCTAGATTAATATTGGCCAAGCTGGCATCCAACAAGTCCACCAAATGAGCTAATTTTAAAATCTTGTTTTCGCCGAAGAATATTAGAGGTGGTTTCAACACTCAGCTGTTAAAAGGAAGATACTGTCTTATCTTGAATTCCTGGAAATTCTTTACGCCTGGTATAGCATCATTCCCTTCGAGGGATTCTTGTTCTCTTTTTCTTACGTTTTGACCTCGTCCAATTGTTTTTTAAACGACGTGTCAGCGTGTTTTTTTCAGTTAAAATTACAGTCCCATGAGTTACAAAGAATATCATCGACTGACTGATTATTGAACATCGATTAATCCAACTGACTTAACTTGTGAAAATTCTTCCTCCGTTCAAAATGCCTCTAATCCAAACTTTATTATTCAGAAAATTTGGGACGCCGAAGTCAAAGAAAACAAAGTAGTATTGACCTATGTCAGTGCAGACGGCGAGGAGGGATATCCAGGAGAACTGACTACAACTGTCACATATGAACTGACAGAAGACAACAAACTCGTTTTGGAGTACACAGCCACTACCACCAAGCCCACAGTCCTTAACCTCACCAACCATGCTTACTTCAATCTGGCGGGTCATGTGAGTAGCTTATATATTATATATATATATATATATATACTTATATATATATATATATATATATATATATATATATATATATATATATATATAATAGACACAAACAGTCATGCATATAATTATTATGTTATAAAGGGTATACAATTTATAAATTTAAACAAAAATTATTTTATAAATTTTATATAGTACATTGGTATTAAGGCCATTAGGATACGAAGTATCTAATTTATGAATCCAGTAAGTTTCTTTTATGAGTCTATTCATGTCTCCATGCACAGTATCTATTGGCATAAAAGAATAATCGAGTAGGGAGTGATTATTGGTATTAAATACCAATACCAATTTTAATACCAATCATCACTCCCTACTCCTATGTTGTATATGTAAATTAATGCGAAACAACAAATTGACCCATTGCATATCAAATTCTGCACTTCCACATCAGAGATCTTCTTCATAAATATGTTCACGTATCTGGATTAATACAATACTTACTGTATTCCCATTGCCTTATGTGTAAGGTTGCTCTTTAACAATACTTCTCTAAAATACCTTACTTTCCTGTATCCTTTATTGGTTTATAATCTAAAATATTTTATTGTAGGATGCTGGAACGCTTAAGGATCACATGATTCAAATAAATGTCGATCAATACCTGCCAGGGGACAGTGACACCATACCCTTAGGTATGTATTTATAGCTCATGTATTTCGTTGTATTTAGATTTATTCCAAATTCTAGTCTGGTTTCGCTTACACTGTTACGACTCAATGGCCTTAAATTAAGTAACTGAAAAGAGCGAAAACCCAAAAGTTTTGTAAAATATTATTTCTTTGAACGCAAAGTGAAAATTTAACAAGAACTTACAGTATTGTGAATTAAATCCCAAATACACTCACTCACATACATATACATATATGCACATACAAACGAATACTAATATTAGCAAACAAAGGGCAGAACAAGCATACAATAAATGCAAAAATATATGATTCCACAAATGAAAATAGAAAAATACAAGAAATAGGAACACATAAGTTCCAGTATTCAATAATGCACAAGTGAAACCTATTTTGAATGGTATCCTTTTTTTGTTTGATTTAATTTTTTACACCCCACTCCCACTTTGAATCTGCCTGCTTTTAGACAATGGTAAGCACCTATTTATCCGCGGAAAAATATTATTTTTTTTAAAACTCTATTTATTCCCGACAGACTCTTGAGTGAAAGGATCATCTCATAAAAGGTGGGGACGCATTCAAATGGACAATATTCCAATTGAAATGGACAGTATTCCAATTGAAATGAACGTGTATTCCAAACTGAAATGAACAGTATTCCAGTTGAAATGGACAGTATTCCAATTAAAATGGACATGTATTGCAATTGAAATGGACAGTATTCCAATTGAAATGGACATGTATTCCAATTGAAATGGGCAGTATTCCAATTGAAATGGACATGTATTCCAATTTAAATGGACAGCATTTCCATTAAAATTGACAGTATTATAATTGAAATGGACAGTATTCACATCTTGTATCATAAAATACATGAATTACATTATTATCATAAACTGGAGGAAATGCTATTTTGGCAAGTTAGTCAAAACTATAAAATTTGATTTGGTTTTTTAAAAATTGCTTTAATTTGTGTTGAAGGGCAGCAAGGCTTGCACAATAATCCAGATTTTAAAACACCATTGTAAGTAAAACTCCGTTTAAAAAATTTTCAGTTTTTTTTCGGTTGCCAGGTTGTTGTTTTTTAAACTTTGTACTTGAGGGATGATTTTTTACATTTTGCTCTATCTACCTAGCTGAGTTGTTTATATCATGATAGAGTGTTATCAACTTGTGCAATGTCAGTTAGTAAAACCTTGGGGGTTTTTTTTATATGTTGTGCAGATTGTATTGTTTGTTCACCAAGTTGAAAGTTTTACATGTCAGAATTCAGTTTACTCCACATTTCCTAAATATTAGTACGTACAACTTGAATAGTTGTGTTACCCGTATGCATACACGTATCAGGATGGACAGACACTAAGTGGATGGCATGCATAAAAAGTACAAATAAGAGTGGGTCCTATAATTGGCGCCTGAGGAACAACTATAGTAATTTGGGCGGGATCACTCTATCCTAATACCAAGCATTAGCAATGTTTCTTAAAGCCCTTGGACAGGAGTCGAATTTTCTGAAACCTGAATAATGTTTAGATAAGAGATTATATGCTGATTAAATGGAACAAAAATGAGTGTAGACATTTCATTTGGACAGTCTGAAAAGAATACATCTTTGCTTATACGTTGATATATTGTGTCTTGCCCCTGTTTTTAAGAGGCGTGACTTGAGCAGTTTTCGATTGGCCTGTGTGTGTGTGTGTGTGTGTGTGTGTGTGTGTGTGTGTGTGTGTGTGATATTTTGATTTTTAACGTAGCTTTAACAATTTTTCATTCATATCGCTACGATGTCTGCATTGTGGCTGTTTATAGTTTTGGCTAGCACTGGGGCATCATGCCGCAGACATGTAGCACAATGTTCCACCCAGTCACATTATCATGGCACCAGGCCGACCAGTCATAACGCTAATCTCTTAATGCTGAGCGCCAAGCGAGGCAGCTGTTAGTACCAGTTTTGTAAGTCTTTGCTATGACTCGGCCGGGGTTTGAACCCGCGACCTCACAAATACGAGGCGGACGTTCTAACCACTATGCCACCGGAGCGGTTTCGATTGGCCTGGAACGAATCTAGTTTTGAATTCATAGTTCAAAGTGGAGGTAATGCCCAGTTGGATGTGATCACACGTTTGGAACAATTGCATGTTAATTTCATCAAGTCCAATTGATTGTTATGATCAGTATTTCGGGAATTTGAGAACTTCTGATGTTTTGGGTGGGGTTGCGTTGGGTGCGGAATCTTGCAACCTCTGGCAGTTCGCTAGATACAAAATCTATGCGTGTAAGTCGGACCCAAGAGCAAACTGAATAGACACAAACCTGTCGTCACATAATGCGCTGGCAGATCTGGGTCTTTGCAGTGTGTTAGAAGTAAAACAAACATGGTATATCCTGATCAGCTAGCGCATTATGCACCAAAAGATCAGGATCTTAGTTGAAGTTGCACCCGACGTTTAAGCTGTTATACACGGTACGAGTTTTTAACTTTAGTATTAATGAGATTGTTTAGATGCTTTAATGTGCTCTGTTACACCATTGGTGAAGACTTCATGATAAAGATTTCCTATGTCTTTGCTATCTCTCATGTCTGAATTTTTTGGCGTTAAATATCTCCAAAATTAATGTGTGTGTGTGTGTGTGTGTGTGTGTACATTAGTATGTTCCTGTGGAATTATTTTTTTTTTCTTTTCTAATAAGATTAGTTCTATCGTTTCTTCATGTTTTACAGAAAGTTCAGATTTTGAATTTAGGTTCATCCCTGATTTTGACTGCAATATTTCTATCCTCATTCCACCACCCTGGTATTTTGTTACTTTTTTTCTTTGAGTGCTGCGAGTTTATTCGAGACTTGCAGAAATAATTTGTTCCTGGTCTCAAACCATATCAGTAACATTATCAAACCCAATTTTCCGAAACCAAGGAACCTCATCAAGATCCTTCCAGAATAGATTAGGGTCAAAATTCATAGTAAATATATACTTACTGGATAATCTTGTATTAGAGTTACTTTCAAACTGATATGTACGTTTTCTTACGATTGATGGTGGTTAATACCATTATACATGGTACATTAATATGTATAAGATGGATGTGTGGACTCTTACATTTCTTATCTAGAGAAGGCATCGGCAACCTTTTCAAACTGTTGTGCCAGGTCCACTCAATTATCGAGTGCTGCGTGCCAAGTCATATTCTTCCCTTTCATTTAATTTAGGTCTAGTTCAGGGATGTCAAACTCATTTGCTATGACGGGCCAGACCTGATATAAAATGTGCTTCACTCGGGCCATATGTATTATAAATAATACATGCATACAAATTTGACACTAACAAGAGATCTGGTCTGCGGGCCGGACTAATTAGTCGGGCGGGCCGTTTCCGCCCCCCCCCCCCCGCCTATATTTGACACCTTGGTCTACTTTCTGTATTGTCAGGTAACAAAGGGGAATCTGGTGGACAAAATAAACAGTTCAAGTTGGAATTGGTTTTGACTTATACATATGGATCCATGAGTCCTCATGTATTCCATACCACTTACGAAATAGGGAGTCCATACCTGATACACTTCACTCGGGCTTGTGGCTACTGATCATATAGAAATTGTTTGTCTCCTTGCCGCGCGCCCTTGCCCGCGCCCTTGCGCGCGCGCGCGCCTGCCTGCCGCCCTTGCCTGCCCGCCGCCGCCCGCCGCTCTGCGACAAAAGATTATAGTACGTATTTAGGAAGTATTGCACAATGTACGTATCGAGCACGTGCTATTGGTTTGTAAATACCGCGTGTTAATAAGAATACGTTAATGAGGGCAGTTGGCTGACATGTCCACCCTAAGTACATTCGTTCCACGCATAAGAATATAAAAACATAAAAACATTTGACATTATTACTCTATTATCACATTTAATTGATGGATGTCAGCTGAAAATAGCAATAAGTAATTAATATCTTTTACACGTTTAACATATAACTTTCATCAATTCGAATTTGGAAAAAGTGATATGGTAGGCAACGGTACAATACTGTGTGGTACAGTTATAACAAACTGTGTAGTGACTATGAGGAGATTTATAATTTATGACCTTCTTGGAAATTTATATTTTCTGCTCTGGAAATGTGGCAAGTGTTGCTGTTGCTAGTGCAATAATACGCTACATGGAAGTCTTTTTTGTGGAGTTGCGTATGGACTGATGAATGAACCACTCTGGTAAGTGCAGGAGTTTTCATTTGCAATCGCATTATTATGTTGATTAAGCTGGGGCTGATTGTGGGAATTTTGCAAAGTTTGAAGAAACCAGTCTGACATAACACATTTCTGGTTGTTGCCGGCTTTGAGAGAATTGGATTTTTTTGTTGCCAATGATGTGTACTGCATTTGTCTGGAGCTATACCAACTAGTTACTCTCTCTACCTCTCTCTCTCTCTCTGTCTCTGTCTCTCTCTCAAAATGTTTTGTATGGTGTACTATCAAAGTTAGAGATACCTTAAGTTGCTTTATGAGTGATATATTGTTGTGTTTATTTTTATAACAACCTCATCAGGCACAGCAGAAGACAACAAGTTTTTTTTTTTTCTCCTTAAAAGTAGTTCCTAGCGTGTGGACAATATGACTGAGACGACCGGACTGAGACAACCAGATTGAGGTAACAAAAGTAAGGTTAGCAAATTAGGTAGATTACTCTGTCGCATGGGTGAGAATATTGTGTGTCCCATACCACTTGTAAGTTAGGGAGTCATTACTGTCAAGCTACTGTTCGTTTAGGCGTTGTTTGTGCCAGGACGTAAAGCATTCAGTACAATATATCTCAGTTCCTTTATTTGTATAGCTGAATTATATAATTAACACAACCCCTGACTGGATGAGACATTGGACTGCAAATTGCATGTTATGGATTTTGTATGTTTCATATCCTGGGCTGAGAGTAATGTCGCTGGATAACAAGTGAACACGGCATGACTTAACAATGAGCTGAATTACACCCTCCACCCCACCCATCCCACGCACCTCTATGTTTTCTTTGTTTTTCATTGCAAAAAAAAATCCATTTTGAAAGCATCTCACAAAAGTTTCTTTTTCATAGCATTTCGCATGACAATTAAAAATCTAGTTACCGTGATGGTTCATGAAACCATTCTTGGAATTTGCTCATAGAGACTACTGGAAACTCAACGAAAAATGATACAGTCGAGGAGCACCATGAGCGTGCACAGGGTCAGTTCAGCCATTTTAAGAACCCATAATGTGCCTCATTTCCCTTAGTTTGAGAGAACGTTTTGTAACTTGCAGATGAGAACCATAATGTGCCATAGTCTTCAGAGTTCGATTATCTTTCCTTTTACAACATTAAAATTGTTAGGAACATCAATTGCTGACATTAATTGCTGAATAATCAGCTTACATTGCATTATGTGCCTCGTGCTGTCTATTGTATTTTTATATGCTAGATCGGTCATCGCAGTGGTGCTTTCTTCTGTCAATGTAAATTTTAGCCTTCATCACTTGCGAGAAAAAGATTACGAAAATTACAAAACCATGTATATTTTTTTCGAACATCAAGGGACAATCGCCGATGTGACGGGCACTGCTTTAGACCTCACAGAGGAAACCGACCTCGGAGAACGGATTCCCCAAGTCCCAGGTGGATTTGGTTTTGACTTGAACTATTGTGCTGGCGATCCAGGAAAGTTGAAATACGTTGCCAGGTAGAAAACTTTCATAAAAAGCCAACCGCATCACAGATTACATTGTTTAGGTTGTAATTTCTTTTTCTAGGTTCAATTTGTCGAAAATGCTGGCAAGTTAAGGTAAGTCAGATCAGATATCCATTATCAAAGGTAAGCAATTTCTGCAGATGTGTACAAAATACTGAGCAAACTGAGAGAGCATTTTGCAAAATATGCACAGGAAAATATGTTTTGTGCTCAATGACATTATAAGCCAAGGACGAGCGCCACCTAGCAAGCATTTTCTATGAAAGATAATCTTACCCTCGATGGACCCTCATTAAAATTTAATTTCCACATATTGAACATTATATATTTTGATTTTTTTTTCTTGTTAATTGATTTTAGGGTTGAAGATGTGTCAGCTTTAAATAGGCACTGCCCAAATCCATTGCATCATTAATAAAGCTGTATATAAAAAGAAAAGTAGCAACTAGACCGAGTTTCTTCTTATATAAGGGATTATTGGGTTTCTTAAAATTGTATTTTGTATTTTTTATAATTTGTATTAGATTCTTAATGCCTATATCCAATACATGGATTTGGACGATAAAGTAAAATGATGAAAACGACTTCAAGACGGGAATGGGGGCCTATTCACACCTAACATTTTGAGGTGTTTCAAAATGTGAATTTCAAGTGCCCCTTTTCTGTGTTTCACTTTAAATATTTTAATCACTGTTGATATCGGTCGTGGGGGGACTATGTTACAAGAATCATAAGACAACGGTTCAAACACTTGTGTCTGGTTGAATTCCAAAGGTTATGCTCCACTGCATCCGAGTGGCCGAATGATTTAAGGCAGCCAAACTTTCAGATCAGTGACATTTCACTTCCGTCCGTGTGAGTTCGAGTTTCGACTCGGCCAACGTGGGTAGCTTACCTTGGCGAAATTTCCCGGGTTCTTCCTCCACCAAATATACTGGCCGCCATGTAGAGTCTGTCATGTGCTGAAAATGACCTTAAAACCCACAAAACCAAAGCTGTTGTATCAAAACTACCTTCTTTGTGGCCACTGGGTTACCGTTTTAAACGTCAATATTTTTCTCCTGTAGAAAGACTTTTTGACCGTAATGGTGAAAATATAGGTTAATTCGCCGGATTAGATTCATGCGATGGTCATACGAAAGTTATACGTCAGTACGTTACCGTATTTTGAATGGATATGTGTAGCTTTTCAGTCTTTTGGCGATTCTGAAGCGATAAAAGACGCTTCACAAAAGTCGAATCGAGCGGAGGCTGGGGTCACGCTTGCACTCCTTGTGTTAACTTATTATACCGATAAGGTGATTTCATGTTGTCAGAGATTTCATCGTACTTTATTGATAAAACGTCAGACTCCTGTGGTCCTACGGATCATACCTCGAATATCTACATGTACCGATAGCTGCCATTAGCTACCTTTCGGACCACTTCGGTGGTTTACGTAACAAGGATTGACCGAGAAGTTGCGAATGCATAGAACTATTTTTTCATTGTGCAACTTCTCGGTCAGTCCTATGATCTATCCAGTTGTAGAAAAAGCCGAGGTAGTCAGAATAGATTGCGGTTTCCTTTTTATGCGAAGATGCTTTTTCTTTCAATTACGGTGATGACGTACATCTAAAGAATGTTTTTTGTCTCCTAAAAATTACCGGGGTGGTCCGAATGTCTTTCCTGTATTCCGCTAGACTTTCATGATTTAACCTTGCTGTGGAAAATCACAGTTTTTGGGGCCTTAAGGGTTTAAATCACAAGAGGTGATACATTGCTATGACAGTATGCCGCGATACATTTTATCTCCCATGATCTTGTAGCGCTAGTAAATTTTAAATCAAAGCGAAAATAATGTATGTCCCTTACGTGGTTTCTTTTAAGAGTATCCCATCCGCCATCTGGACGTACCATGAAGATGTACACCACAGAGCCTGGCGTGCAATTTTATACAGGCTGTAACTTACGAGGTGTGATTGGGAAGGGCGGCACGGAATACAAACGATTTGCCAGTATATGTCTAGAAGCCCAGCACTACCCAAACAGTCCGAATCAGGTATCTAACATTTTTACATTCAAACTTAATTTTTTATTTCAAGTCCATTTTTTTTCTTCTTATCAAAACTGGGAAACTCGTAGAAAACCAACTGCATAACTTAGATTGACGTTTGCTTTCCTTTGCCAGTGGCGTAGACAGGAATAGAACACGGAACAGAAGGGTTATTGGTAAGGATGTTAGAATGCGCTATGAAATTTCTTTAAACAATACTTAAACTGAGACAATGGTTGCAATTTTTCGAAGGTTACAATATCCTAGAGATGGCCCACAGGAGTTGCAATAAGACGCATAACAATCATGATTTATATGTGTCTCATCATTTTTAAAATATGCTACAATGGGTATTTAAAAAGTTATGAATATCAGAGCGCTGCACGGCAAAGTTCTTTATTAGTGAACATTACGCCAGTAAATCCCCAAGCACCTTTACACACGTTTTCAGTCTGATTATCCAAATATTAAATGCTATTCTGTTTTCACTTCTTTCTGAGTTTGTTATTCAAGCAATAGAAAACTACACTTCCAACTGCATGGCGGCTTTCAAATCGTTTGCCCATCGGTGAATCTTGGATAAAGGGATTCAGCCAAAACTCACTTGGAACTCAATCATGGCAGGGTTTATGGAGTATGTAGCAGAGGTATCGATGATGTCCTCCTTCAACAAGCCTGTCACGCCGGTGCGTTGTCATCGATACCTCGGGAACCATTGCGCGGACAGGTAGTCCGATATTGTTCCGCAACGTTTGGCAACACTTTGGATGGATAAAAATATCCAGCGACACTAGCAGAGTCAGCGAAAGGTACCTGGAGGGCAGGGACTTTAGTATCGAAAAAAATGCTTATAAAGTTCGCTTGACAGTCAGACTACGTCCAATGACTTATGTTCTCTTGAAGTTTTCTTCTAGCCGGACCTTTTTTACTATCTTCTCTAATGTGGGTCTAACAAAGTTACACGCGTGTTTAATCACCTGTGACAATCTCATTCAAACGTATTTGGTCACTCTTTTCACATTTGGCGAGTAGCTATTGGCGATTTCAACCCAAATTTGTTTGTGATCAGTCGGCAGCAACTGCTGACCCAACTTGCACAAACATTTCTGAGCTTCAAATGATTCTTCATTATATTTAAAAGAACTGACAAATTAATGCCCGTGATAAAAGAAATTATTCCAGTGTGTATCGAGCATCTTCATCAGTTGCTCTTCTCACGGTATTCACTTCACCTTCAACGATCGCAAACAAAGGTCTTCCAGAACGTAGATTATATTCCATGGATTGGAGACCATCTTTGTGCAATGAAATCACCTCAGAATTATAGCACATGACGGAGAATTACATCCTCAGACTTGATCGAAGTAGGCTTTTAATTCAACCAGAGGTTACCCAAGGAGCGCCCGGATTGTACAGCATGCTGTTTGCTCACTATAATAATTGCTCCCCTTCTCCGACATTTGACGTCACTCATTTACATATGTTCGGTCAAAAGCATTTGTGTCAGGTGTGTTGCCCATGTAGTTGCAGATCATTTTATAGAACTGGGGGGGGGGGGCGTCTATCGACCGGCATTATTTTGTTTTACCTGTTCAAAGACAAAAATGTCATGCCAAAATAATCAGAACTTTTCAAACACCCCTCTTATTAAAATACGCGGTTATTAAGAAGGGAAGTTTTCACTTTCTACAAATACCTCTCCAAGCATAAGTATAAGTGACTGCAGAAATCATTAAAATATGCCTTGAAAGATACTGACTAAAATCACTTTGAAGAGTATGAACACATACATGCTATTTTGTCTTCGTCAAATTATCTACTTACCAGAAAAAGTTCGTTGTAAAAAAGTCAGTATTTGAAACATCATTTGAAAATTATCATTAGTGCTACAAGTTATAGATGACAGATGGAAACAAAATGTTATCGATGATTGTGTTTGTACGCCGATACTAAAATAGTTTTTAGTATAAACGGTGGGTGCTGTTACCAGTCAGGATTTCGTGAGAAATCCGGATGATGGGAAAATAAATGTGTGCATTTGTTAATGAACATAAAAAATACATGTATTTTCTTTTTGTGTATTACTCTTGACAAAGTGTTGCTAATACATTATTCTCAGTTGGTGAAAGCTAAGAGTAGACAAATGGTATTCTAATACGAGGATAAAAAGCATATCTGTCAATTAAAGAATTTTACGCCATGACTAGGGAATATTCTTATTATATTGCCCATAAACAGTTTCTGAAGAATACACATATTAGCCATTTGGTTTTTCTTCTAGGATAATTTTCCGAGCACTGTCCTCCTACCAGGTGAGGTTTACAGGCAGACAACCATTTACGAGTTCGGGATTGATGCCAACTGATAGAGGAGATAAGCGGAACAACTCGGATTATTGATCTAATCCCCGTTAATACTAATCTTGTGCTTTTGTAATGATTACAGAAAAGTCATATAAAATCCAGTTGTATTCTGCATCAATGAACCTTTGTATGTACTGATCTTCATAATAAGAACGATTCTTTTGTCCGTAGATATTGGAAAGAAAATAAAATAAAATTTGTTCTGCCTTGTTCTGCATTTATCTGTGTAAAGAATAATGCAGCTCAATCACGATAAACAGGGAGACAAAAATACTGAATACAGGTAGACGTATTTACACTCATGAGAAACAGTAAAGAGAAACCTGTAATATCTCGTAGTGTGTAGAAGTTTTGGACTATCTCACACTTTCTCTTGGTGAGACTGATTTCTCTCATAAAATTAAATTTCTTATTCTGAAAGTTTTTTTCTTTCTTGTGGATTTCGAGATTTAATGTCTTCTGATTAATAGAAGTCTTGATTTAATGACCTTACTCATGTTTTCACAACAATTCAGATGATTCTTAAATAACATACGTAAAACGGACCATCTCAGCCATCGCTGTGGGCAATCTGCAGCTTGTCAAAATAATATAATAAGGTTAGCATTCAGTGCCAGTGAACACTGAAGAAGTTTGAAAAACACAATATCACCCAAAAAAATTCAAATCTCAAAAATTACTTTTCCATACTTCAGTTTATGTCTAGAAAATATTTTATATATGATAAAAACGGGAAGAGTTTTCATGATAGGCAAGATGGACGAACGTTATCTGGCTAAATAGCGCTTGTTATGTAAATTAAACAGTCCATTTGTACATTTGATTTGGACTTTATTCTCCCTAATTATCATATATCCGAAAATTCAACCAGAGGTTTGAAGGTGTCTAAGGAAATATGCAGTGCAATTTTTCTTACAGATATTTTGCAGGATAACGATAATTCCCGATCGCTCTAAACCCAGAGTTCCCAATAGTTGTTGATAAATTTAAAAAGCTCGAACATTCATACATTTTTGTTGATTCATTCCCTATAGAGGAATTCGTGAAGAATAATAATAAAATTTAAACAAAATTTAGACTTCTTATAATTGAGTGTATTACACTAAAAACAAAATTAAACTTTACCAGGTACGTCAGAGTACGAATACAATTAGAAAACACTACTTTAAAAGTTTTTCAGATTATAAACAATGGCACTAAACTACATTATATGAATTTAACTGCTTTTGGAGTGGTAATAAAAGTATTCAACGAGTTTAAAATGAAAGTGACAATGCCTGTATCAAGAGATAATGTGTATTTGATTACAATTAAGAGTTTAATGTTGTTGTGGTTTATTTTCCCTGAGTTTATCATGGTATAAACTTGCAGTTGCCGAATCGCACAGCAAATAACGCCCTAGTGGCTTTATGTAAGCTGTGTGAGTCGGCAACTGACAGTTTATGCCACGATAGACTCAGAAAAAACAACATAAAATTTCTATCATTGCAATTCTTCATAATTTTCATTATTTTATTTTGTTTTTTTAAAGATATTTTCTGTAAGTTTTCGAGCCTTATTTAAGCATATGAATTCTTCTTAAGGGTGTCTGCTACGTAGCTATTTATAGAACAGGGATTCTCCATCTGTAACGTAATGGCTACGTCAACATAAAAAAAGTAATTCTACCAATGGTAGGCGATCTAAGGTTTTGAACATTCCAAGCATCTTTTATCTAAACTAGCATATGTGATCTAAGCAGAAGTTCAACATTCAAATCAAAGGATGTGCTGTTTTGTTTGACAAACGAATTACTCTTGGATTTGATGCTCTCATGATTTCATTGTGACTTCGCCGAATCGTTATTAATCAGACAAGGTCAGTAATCACTTTTCGTTTCTTGTAATCTATTTTCATGTTCATTAACAGTTTAGGCTACCTACAGGGGCTACTTACAAATGAAATTAAGAATATTGGTAAATGGTTATAGTCAGGGGTCCAATAATCAAACAATGCAAGACATCGACTCGGACAGTTACGATTTTTCTCCCGCCCACCCTCACATCGTAAATATCAGGGTCGGCGTCTTACATTGAAGGAATGTGCTTCCAATTGTTATAATGTTAGTCTTTGTACCCCCCCCCTCCTCCCAATCCCTCTTTCCAATTACCTATAGTTTTAAAATTTAATTTGTAACGAGCCGCACTGAAAGTGTTGTACACAATAGTCACAAAGTTCTTCTTGGCCGACTTTGAGTTTATTAGCTTTTTTCTCAGATGTAGTCAAAGAAAGAATGATTTATCCTCAGAAAATCTACACAGATTTGTTATTTGATTCTGTCAATTGGTTTATTCAATTTTCTAAATAAAATATAAACCAACAGTTTTTATTTCATTTAAATGATGTATGCATTCCGATTCAGCGTTTACATTAGTTACTTTGCACGTGACTGTATAGAAGTTAGTATAAAGCAGTTCTCCGTACAGTTTATACAGAAATAAACGTAACTGGGTCTGATCACATAGTTATCTTCTGACAAATAGAAATCTTCCCTACATTTATAAACTGATGCAACCGCAATTATGTTTGAATTAAAAGCGTGGTAATAAAAATGCAAACGAGAAAATAAATGCGAAGCGTACACAATCTTTCATATCTAGACACATTCTCCCATATTCCCTTCTCTATCAATAAACAGGGATTACATGTTCGAAATTTTATTATATTTGCTTTAAAATTTTTGACAGGGCTTTTGACAGATAATGTTCTAATTTTAATTCCGTTTTAAAAATTGTATATGTATCAGCTAGAACATGTGGTATGATGTAGTAAGCTAGAAAACAAAATTTGGCCAGTATTCTAATATAACCAATTTACCAGACTAATAATAATGGCAAGCATTGCAACTGCTACTTTATTTCGCTAATTCAAACAAATAATTAGTAAAATTTATTAATTATCTTTTATTGTATTAGAGAATGAATCGGTTAGACTATGAGGAGACTGAGGAGATGAAATATGTGAACGAGGAGGTGGTGGAATGGTAATTTGAGGTGGAGGAGGAAAAGCAACAATTGTGTGTGTGTGTGTGTGTGTGTGATTTAGATTTTTTATGTAGCTTTAACAATTTTTCAGTCATATCGCTACGATGTCTGCACTGTGACAGTTTATAGTGATGTTTAGCACTGGGGCATCATGCCGCAGACATGTAGCATCATGTCCCACCCAGTCACATTATCCTGACATCAGGCCAACCAGTCCTAACACCAACCTCTTAATGCTGAGCGCCAAGCGAGGCAGCTGTTAGTACCATTTTTTATAAGTCTTTGGTATGACTCGGCCGGGGTTCGAACCCGCGACCTCCCGCATCCGAGGCGGACGCACAACAATTTTACCAAATTGACTATATATAAAGCAATTATAGATATAGTCATTGCTATTTCTGTTTATCTTTCATAGCAATGTTGTACATTTCTCATTGCATATTAGTTAATTATTTTCTCCTCCTGTTCCATTAATCATTTTAATATCTTTAAAATTTCTCTCCAACTGTGTTAAGTGTCCAACTATTTAAGATTTAATGTTTTCAAAACTTTTAAATGTTTCTGCAATGCAGCTTTTATGTTTGTCTTTTTCTCTGCTCGTGTCCTTTTTTAACTCTTCATTCTTTTGATCATAAATTTCAGATTTATTTATACTGAGTCAAACAATTATAACATGACTTACAACATAGCAATAACCATACTGTCAGTCTAAAAGATCCACTACAAAAATTTGATGCAGCTAATACAAATATTGTAACAATAAGAATTGATAATCAGATATGCAAGCCTATGGAGGATATAAATTCGAAAGCTATTAATATGACATGGAGACAACATGTCGATAATAAATTAGCAGCTATTAAACATAGTGGTGGTGAAAGAGCTATCAAATTAAAAGATGTACAAAAATAGATTGACGAGAACAAACAAAATATTTTAGCTGCTCCAGATTTTTGTTGATAAAGAAAGACAGAGCCTTATCTGCTGTTGTATGCGACCTAACAAAAGCAGATGTACACGCATTAGTCCCTAACCAGAAATATATACAGCAAATGGAATATACGATGAGCAATGAGATAGAGCTATGGAGCAAGACATGGAGTAAAGGGAATCAATGG
The DNA here is from genome assembly GCA_016617855.1 of Megalonaias nervosa. Classification (NCBI taxonomy): domain Eukaryota; kingdom Metazoa; phylum Mollusca; class Bivalvia; order Unionida; family Unionidae; genus Megalonaias; species Megalonaias nervosa. The sequence goes on along the minus strand of JAECUM010001589.1, from coordinate 968 downwards.
AAGACCATAACAGTTTACACATTAGGGGTAAACAACCAATGTGTTACTTACTCATTAGACATTAAAAGATAGTTTTAATCCAATGTTTATAGTGTAAAAGAAACGCGCACATACTACGTAGAAGAGGACAATGTTTTATTAATTAAATCAAAAAGTTGAGACAGTTTGTCATAACGAGCTAGTATGCAAAATAAACACTGGTAACAGTATCATTGTTTTACTCATAAATAACGTAGTTGTCCCTTTCGGCACGAGAAAACACGTTATTTTATTAACAGGTAAAGGCAGCAATGGCTGAATCATGGGGTAATTAATGTGTCAGCAATAATTAAGTCTATCATTTACAGGAAACAATTATCTTTTCAGATTATTTGATCATAACGAATCTATTAATATCACAACTATGCATAATACAGAGAAAAACGACAGGGTTCAATAAACACATAGCAAAGGGACTGATTATTTGAATAAAACAGTTACAGAACGTAGGGTTAGGGTTATCGCGTAATATTTTAGTTCAGTCTGGCTGAACTAGGAATTTTTTACTTTGTGTTTTAATGCTCTGGTATCCCTGTACGGTGAGTAAAAACACGTACATACCAGTTGTTGAGCTTTCCCAGTTCACTAACTACTTCCAATTGCGACAATGACGATGCCACGAAGATTTTTTTTATTGATATTTGTATGATCCCTTTGCACACCGATTCCTCGCATGAACTTTTACCTCCATTGTCAGTAAGAAATCACATTTTTAAATAAGAGCGTCAGATATTGGGAATATCAATATCAAAGAAAAAAAATTATAAATGAACAACCAGTAATTCAAAAAATGTAAAGGGGGATTTCCAACCTTTCGTTAATTAGTTCTGCCTCATGATATTTACCAAGAATCTGCGTGTATAGTCTACGTTCTCAGCGCAGCTGAGTAGCATCAGGGGGAAATAGAACAATAAAACACAATGAACACA